>VZZY01006258.1:0-32944 GCA_013400335.1 Eurystomus gularis | reverse complement strand
GGGGGTGGTGCAGGGTGTTGTGACATTTAACTCAGATAAAAGTCTCTCCCTGACTACAGTTGAATTCAATTCATCCTGCACATTGAAAGTGTAGGGTCCTGACATGAATAACAGGCCGACTTAGTTGCAATAGCATCACCAGAAGAGGGCATTATTGGCAGTAACTCCAGTGTGTAATTTCCCAGAAGAGCTATACATTCAAGGTCTAAGTATTCTTCAGTGTGTATCTTACCATGTTGTTGTTGTTGCAACTATTTGGGTTTTGTTGTTTTGTTGGCTTTTTTTTTCCCCACTTCCACTGTTGTTACTATTTTCTATGCACACCTTGATATATTCAAACCCCTTTTATTTATTTTTTATTAATTTCTACAAAGACATTTTCCCAGTTCACTTCTTCCTAACCTTTCTTTCTTCCTGACTAGCCTGTTCTTCTCCCTCCTTCAAAAAAATGATGAGACTTGCTTCGTTGTTTAATTTTATTCCTTTTTTATAATTAACTATTACATAGAAGAGTTCCTCAGTTCATATGACACTGCTGAGATCTACAGCAATAAAAACATATATCAAATACATTTTATATTGGCAATTGACGTCATCCTATAGGACAGTCTGATGCATAGGTTTAAAAGATCTCTCCTCCTCCTTCAGGGATAGTGACACTGGAAGTGTCTCTTCTCTCCTTTGTTACAAACTCGTAACCATTTATTCACAATGGAAACTGTAGCTGTATCATCAACCTGCAGCATGAAAACATGCACAAAGGATCTTTGCAACTGGTCCCAAAGGGCTAGGGTTTTCTTCTTGTATTTCTCCTAATTTTAAAGAAAAATCTAAGAAGGAAACCAAATCCTTGAAATGCTGTAGGGGGGGGAAAGGAATCACATGTTGTCCCCCCTGCAAGCACAAATTTTATAAATAGACACTACAGCAAACATCAAAGAAATTGTTGTGCAGAGAAACCAACAGATCATGTGTATTTTACTTTGCCCATTTATTCCAAACTGTGTTAGCCACACACTGCCTGTTAACTCTGAATGTGCAAACCACATTCTCCACACTCTGGATAGTCAGAAAATTGTTTGTGTTATCCTTGCTGTTTTATTCTCTGTAAGTTAAACTTGGGCATATCTTACTTCTTCTGATTTTCTCCTATATACTTCACCACAAACTGAGAAGCACAGAGTTATCTAGTCCTTTTGTATGCTTGTGAGCTTGTGTCAGGTCCATGGTGCACACTTCACATTGGATATCAGGAAGGAGTTCTTCACCGAAAGAGTGACTAGACATTGGAACAGGCTGCCCAAGGAGGTGGTGGAGTCAACATCCCTGGAGGTGCTCCAAAAACAGGTAGGTGTGGTGCTTCGAGACATGATCTATGGGGTAGGGAGATGTTCAAAGAAGGTTGGACTTGATGATCCTAGGGGTCTTTTCCAACCTCAGTGATTCTGTGATCCAACACACAAGATCCATGAACATTCCCATGAAAACTGCTGTTATGTCCCCAGGAGCTTTATATTGCCCTAAGTATGGACTCTGCACCAAAGAGCTGAACGTACTCCAAAGTACCTACTCCTCGAAAAGGAGTAGGTTGGCCCTTGGGCTATGCAGAAGCAGGTCTGCTTAGCATAGTTCTCTCCTCTGAATACAGGGTAATGTTCAGCTTTGACTTTTCTTGGCCTTGCTTTTTCTTTACTACTCCTTGTGTCCACTGGAGTACTCTTGCAAAATGCTTTGATGCTTCACAGGGCAGCCAAACAGAAAAGAAACATCCCAGCATCTTGCCAGAAATTCAGAGCCTCAGTTGCTAAGAGGTATTTCACTGAAAAATTTAATTGGAGGTGGACTGGGCCACCACCGACCTTCACATCATAAGGTCATATGGTTGTTAAGTAAGATATAAGTAAAGGCTGTTACATCATTGTGTGTGGGATTTTTTTAATGTTTGTAAAGTGTTTAACAAAATAAGACTGCTGGGGTTTTTTTTGGGCTACTAGCATACAAATAAATGAATAAAAATTGAAAACATATGACTAAAGAAAAAAAAATTGATTATTTTATCTTGCTGTTGTTAGTAATAAGGCACCCTTCTTAGGAGCATGTTCTATAAGAACTATTCACGTTAAAGTGAAAAAGCAAAAAAAAAATGTTACAAAAAGATGGCTAAAGAACCTGCCCAGCAAATAAACCTTAGTTTTTTACCAAAATACCACATGCCAGAAGCTCAAGAATGAACATTTCACAGGTACAGCCACAGAAATAACATATGCTAATAATAATACTTACAATACTGTTTCTTATTATTAGCTAAGGTATAAAACACAGTTTTCTTTAATAGCAAAACCATACTGTTACTATCTTCTGTGTGAGTTGTATCAGGATCAGGCGTGCAAATTTCAACATAATTAACACAAGTGATCTTGTATCTCAGTTACCTGTACCTTATCTAGAAAAAGGTATTATAACAAGGATGTATTCTTTAATGAATTTTGGGCTTTAATTTATCAGAGATTCAAAAGAAGGAGCGGTGCCTTTCTTGTTCCTTCTCATTTTGTCTCTATTTTTTTTACTTTCCTCTGGAAGGTACCAATCTCTATACTAACCTGCCCCAAGCATGTTTAGCATAAATGTCCAATAGGGGTAAATACCTGTGCTGATTCATTAAAATTCTTGTTCAGATCTGATCAAAACCCAGATGTCAAATCTGCGGTCTGCCCATGCAGGCTTACCCACACCAGCTTCTTTCAGACCTGCCAAGTTACTAGGCCTCCGGCTATTAACAGTTTGGTTCACAGGTTTTAGCAGAAAAATGGACAAGTGGAAATCAAGGGTGGAAAATCCTGTTTAAATCATCTACTCCATCTCCGTGTTGCTGCTGGAAACTTTGCTAAATTTACAGACTTTGCTGTCATCCATGCTAAAGAGGTTTCTGTGTACAGCCTCTGATGTCTCAGATCCATGCAGCAAGCTGTTAAAGAAAGATGGGGTAGATGGGTGTGATTTTGACCTTTCCAGAATGAGTCATGCCTCTGTGGATATAGCAATACCTAAACCAGACTTCATGTACATTGGTGAGAATATTTCCATAAACTCCAATGAGCCTTGGGTTAGCCCTAACAGGAAGAGAACCTAGAATGAGGGCCTGTGTTTGTCCCCACCACCAATCTCCCATACTTACATACTCATAGAGTGAAGTAAGACTAGACCTGGCCTTTGACTGTTCTTTTGAGTGCAGATGGGAGGGGAGTTATTCTGCTATGTTTTGAACTGGCTAGGCACAAGGTATCCCTCGAAACTGAATCTGGATAGTGTAGCATAGTGGTGCTTCTCAACACCTCTCCCTGCAGAGATCATTCCACTGAGCATAACATGTAAAACTTCAGGCACACAACATTTGTTCCAGAGCTGGTTGTACTTATAAAAAATGAGCAGAGTAAGTGCAGAGGCTGTCTGTAAAACTTTGTCAGCAAACTGTAGGTGAAATGAGACTTTCCATTGCCCAAGTACAACCCAGTTTCAGTGTTCCACCTTTCTGGCACTGAAAATGAAAGGTGGGAGAAAACAAAAGAAAAAAGGATTTGTGCCATTGTGCCACCTTAAATCTGGTTTAGAGATGCTCTACTTTGACTCAGCCACCAATCAGTCCTTCCTGGACTTCTTTACTTGCAAAAACAGCTGAAGCACAGGTAGGTTTGTCATATCCTTCCTGTGTCAGTCCAGCCTCCTTACACTCCAGCCTGGAAGGCAGCCTATATGACAGATTTTATGATGGCAGTACTCAGCAGGGAGTACAGCACAGAGATCCTCCATAAGAATCCATTAGCAGGCACTGCTTTGTCCAGTTGCACTGGAGAGGTCATATTTGTGATCTGATAAATGATGCAATTGCAAGTGTAACTCATACCTGTGCCCAAAATTTTCGTGGTTGGGATTACCCATTGCAATGCAATGCTAAATTACGGAAAGATGTTTTGGCTCCGAAAAACTCAGTTCAGTCATGTTTATTTCCCTGTGCTGCTCCACCTAAAAAGGCATGTCCAGGAAGTATTTATTTTAAAGTAAATAGGCAGCTTTCATAGTCTCTTTCATCTTTTAAGGAGACACAAAAATACACTACTTTAAATCAACAGCACTGAATCCAATTAAAATATATGAGAAATGATATCTGTTTTACTGTCAGACTTTGCAGATGCCTTGTGTCTTACCGACAAAAAAAAAATCCTATATACTTGCTTGTCAAAATAATATAATTATTAACTTTTTTCCTGTTTTGTTATTTAAAAAATCATACTTTTTAATTGCTAAGATATATTCCTGTCTTCCTCATTTCTGTCAGCAAAATAGTTCTAAACATCCCCATTTTAGCAAGCAAATTTACTACAGTTATAAATAAAATGATTATTTAGCAGCTGTAAAATGTTCCAATATACACAGCTACTCTTTCTCCAGTAAAGATTCTAAATGCACCATTTCATGCATTACATGCCATAAACATGTGGTAGTCCAGGGTTAGAAAGACTACTTTTCTTCAAACTAACTTTAACCAAGTCAAAAGCTAAATTTGCTCCCACAGAAGTCACAATAATAATACTCCACTTCAGTCTTGTACAACTGGACTTGCAGCAATAAATTCCTAAAGAAATCAGACAGACACAAGAAGCTTGTTTCTTGATACACACAAGGAATCCCCCCACCCCATCCTCCCCCAACAATCCTCTCATCTCTAAATTACTAAAAATCAGGAAAAAAAAGTTCTGGGACTTTTCTACCATAAGGCTATCATTTTGGAAATAAAATCTATGTGGTGGATTTTTTCCAGTCAGAATTACTGCACAGGATTTATTTAGTTGGTATTTTTTTGAGTATAACTACGAATACCTGATTTTAGGCTTCCCACCTATTCTATCCTGAAGATCATATTGGTGCACTGGAGGACGAGAGGGAAAAATCCCATATCCTATTGCAGTCACTGTGAATTTTGTCTCTGACTTCAAAGAGGCCAAGATTTCTCTCTCAATAGTCTCTTGTTTATAGATCACAGTATCACCCTATAGCTTTTTGCCTCAAGATTGCACTGGAAACTTTCATTGAGGTTTCTTCCCTTTCTTCTTCCCTTGTCCTGCTTCACGCCCTTCTTTTAATCTGAGTTTAGAAGAATCTAAGAGTCAGTCACCAATGACAGGGTTTGGGGGTTCAGAGATTGGAGCACTGCCCTTTACCACAAACACATCTGTGGATTAAATATAGCAGGGTTCAGAAGAAGTCTGTCAGGACAAGCTTAGTTCAGCCTGCCTCAGCCTTTTCTCCACTAGAAAAGTTTCTTGTAGACACCTCAGATGCCAGTTCCAGATATCCAATAAAACTAAATAGGTGGTGAGCATACATCAATGCTCCCATACAGACGTTACCGACTGAAGTGTGCAATTCATTGCCAAAATGGAGGAGCAAAAGTGTGCAAACTAATAATTGCAACAACTATGCATTTCAAATGTAGTTTGTTTTCTACTAACAAGCAGAAATGACTGACATCCCATCCTACTTCCATCCGGGAGGTACTAATTCTGCCAGCTAAAGTTCCTAAGATTTCCCTTCAGCCATGAGCCGCAGCATGCTGAAACCAATAGGAGCCTTTCCTGCTCCAAACACTGTTTAACAAAGGGCAGCTACAAGTCTTCTCCCAACCACACCCAGAGCAAGGTTCCCTCGTTTATGAAATGCCCATAGCAAGGGAAGATATTTTCATTCCTTCCTTCCCTGGCAAAGTCCCAGGTGCAAGCAGCAACAAGCACAGGAAGGCTGATACATAATCTGAGGAGCCTGACTCCAGCATTCTTCACTCCTCACATGACAGATCAGATATTTGGTCAAAACACCTCTGACGATGCTGCAGTCTCTCCTGTATCAAGGTAGCCTGTTTTTGTGGGGAAAAGCTTGATCTGTTTGTTATTGCCTTGTCTATTTGCCCTGAATATCCTCTAGATGTTTACTGTATTAATCACCTCTGTTTTTTGCTTCATTTCTACTCAACATTGTCATCCCTAAATACAGAAAATCTGTCTTTTACAGGCACATTCTCAGAGCAAAGTCAACATTATTTTTTTACTAAAATTAAGCATGCTGTGTGCAGTTCGCTTAGAAATTGTGCCCTGGCTGCATCTAGAGGCAAAAAATACTGAGTTCCCTCCAGTGATCCAAGCTGATTCAGAGATTATAACAAAACCTGAGGTGATACCAGGTTTGTCAGTTTGAAAGTTTCAGCGTGGTCATTTTGCCTAACTCAGAACTGTCCTATTTATCTGTGTCAGCTTCTTAAGACACCACATGCACAATTACATACTCTCATTTGAATTTGAAAACACCATGCATGATGTTTTGTTTCTCACCCTTCCATATTCATTTCCCACAACTCTCTGAGGTCCAGGTCTGACACCCTTGTTTTGCTTTATTACACAGGACAGTAACACGGCCAAGAGAAGACCTGGACTCTAGTCCCAACTTTGCATTGACATTCTTGATGTTCTTAGGAAATCACTTCACCTCTCTGCCTCTCTGCTTCCAGTCTCATGCCTTACTTGCAAAGACAGGCAAGACCATATCTTTCACTCCATGTTTGTCTGACACATCTGAGTGGGATATTGGTGGAAGAAGTAAAACAACTGCTGTTACAGTTGCAATAAAGTATTACAAAGCCCTTAAACTATGAGCAGCGCCATTAATGTTAGGAGGAATACTGAGTAGGCAATGCTCTATTTGTGTCAGTGTCCTAATGAGGAGGAACCATTTTCATCTCTCTCATCTAGTTCATGTACATGAAATTTAAAGCGAAGCGAAGAAGAGAAAAGAGAAGAGAAGAGAAGAGAAGAGAAGAGAAGAGAAGAGAAGAGAAGAGAAGAGAAGAGAAGAGAGGAAAAGCAAAGCAAAGCAAAGCAAAGAAAAGAAAAGAGAAAAAAAGAAAAGAAAAAACTAGACATACTGTTATTGCAGTGTAGAAAACTCAGCCAGGAATTTCATTACATCCTTTTCCAGAGAAAGGAAGTTGCTGGGAATATATAATATATCATGAAGAAACACAAACAACACAGCAAGGCCTCTTCCTCTATTTTCTTCCCCAAGGGTCAATAATTACTTCACATGCCATTTCAGTGTCTGTTTGTGTTGGAAAAAGTGTGTGTACCTATGACCTATATGAATGGCAGTGGTATTACTTTAACCCCAAATGAGATGCAGCATTGCAAGTGTCTGATGGGAGGCAGATGCAATGATGCTGATGCCACCACTGCAGCTCTGGGGGTAAAAGGGCTGCTTTTTTCATTATTTATCCAATTCACTAGCAATCAAGGCACAGAGCCACTACTTAACATCTTGTATGGCCACCTCCATGGTGAGTTCTCATTAAATGAACAACTGCTGGAGATGCTACAGGCTTGGAGAAGGGTGGCTGGAAAGCTGCCTGGTGGAAAAGGGCATGGGGGCATTGGTGGACAGCCAGCTGAACATGAGCCGGCAATGTGACCNGTGTCCAGTTTTGGGCACCACAGTATAAGAAGGAAATTGAGGTGCTGGAGCAGGTGCAGAGAAGGGTAACAAAGCTGGTGGGGGGGTCTGGAGAATATGTCATATGAGGAGCGGCTGAGGGAACTGGGATTGTTTACCTTGGAGAAAAGGAAGCTGAGAGGAGACTTCACTGCTCTCTACAGCTACCTGAAAGGAGGTTGTAGTGAGGCTCGTGCTGGTCTCTTCTCCCAAGTAACTAATGACAGGACAAGAGGTAAAGGCCTCAAGTTGCATCAATCTAAACCAAGGGGAGGTTTAGATTGGATATTAGGAAGAAGTTCTTCACTGAAAGAGTGGTTAGGCATTGGAACGGGCTGTCCAGGGAGGTGGTGGATTCACCATCTCTGGAGGTGTTAA
This sequence comes from Eurystomus gularis, assembly GCA_013400335.1. Classification (NCBI taxonomy): domain Eukaryota; kingdom Metazoa; phylum Chordata; class Aves; order Coraciiformes; family Coraciidae; genus Eurystomus; species Eurystomus gularis. The sequence continues at coordinate 25,036 of VZZY01006258.1, read as the reverse complement.
AAAAATGAGTAGATGTGGCGCTTTGAGACATGGTCTAGGGGTCAGGGAGATTTTGGACGAAGGTTGGACTTGATGATCCTAGAGGCCTTTTCCAACCTCAATGATTCTGTGATCAGCTTGGTGGGTTTCAACCCTGCAAAGCCATGCCACCTGAATATGTCAGCTTCTGGCATGACTTCAGTATTATTGCCGGCTGACAGAGGGGTGCTGTTGAGACAAGCATGACTGGGAAGAGAGGGATAATGAAGGTGACCTGTTTTAAGGCATCCTTTCAGGAGCTGTACCGGTCTCATGGGAGTTTGTTTCTCCCAGGACAAAAGCTGCTGCTGCATTAGGTAATAGAATGAGGAGTATTACATGATGATGGATGTGTGAAAATGACACACCAAAACAAAACAGCACACCCCGTTTCTCCCCCAGGGGAGAGAATGGAAGAACAAACCACATGTGGCAATGTCAGTCATGTTGCTTAATGCACTGCTCCAAGACTATCAGATACTACACTGATGTGGACATAAGAACCCGTTTGGGGTTGAATAGCACAGTGGCAAAATGGTGAGAACTTGAAGGTCATGGCCCAGATTTTTATAAGACAGCCCAGAAAATCTCTATGTCTTCTTTTTGGCATGATATGTTTTACCTGCTTGCTGGTGTAAGAGTAACCCAGAAGAGGCCTCTGTGTGGTCTCTGTATTTGTGGAAAATGAAGGGATTTGTGAGGATTATTTTTGAATTATTTCAACCTCAAAGTTAGAAAAAAAGCACAATTATTGTCGAAATGTTTCATTTCTATATTTTCTAAATAAAATCGTAAGTGGGCTATTTAGTGATAATTTGCTGGTTTGGGATCTTAATCACTTGAATATTAGAAGAATAAAAAATATTAAATATTAAATAAAAACAGAATTATTCCAGAACTGTTGAAGGAAAAGTTTTGATTGACACATCCACATTTTTTCATTGAAACTATTTGTGGACATTTTTAATATTTCTGTTCTTATTCCTTATTTAATTTTATCTTGATCTCAAAAGTTTTTATATGCTAGGAAAATTATTTCTCATCCTACTTGGCTCCAGACTCTCTGTTCCTACATCTACATGAGATAAAATAAAAGGTAAACCTAAAGTTGACTATGTGGGTTCTAAGGTATTTTAGGCCCTTTCTATGGAAGGCCTATCCTCTGCTAGCTTCTTTTGATCTGTTACATCAATATTCTGCATTTAAAATTAACCTGAATATCTAACAATTCATTTGGATCAAGATTTGGACAATAGAGCACAGAAAAAAATGACTAAACAAAGCATGTTCCAGGTTCTTTACAATTACAAGAAGAATTGTCTAAAAAGTACCTCTGCTTTTAATAAAGAAAATATGTACTCATGTATGTACTGTATTTTTACAGTAATATTAAAATTTGGGAAGTGTTAGCATAAAACAGAAGACATACACAATCTATGACAATAAAACCTGAACATTTCTCAGGTAGAAAAATGACAAAAGAAACCTCAGCCAAAGTTCAGTTAATACATAAAGTCGACGGCAAATTGTTTTATAACAATTTCATAATGTTCTTTCATCTTGTTCTTTTATTCCTCAAACTTGAACCATGGATGAGAAATAAAGAACAGGAATGCAAACTGCCAAATGGTAAAAAAATGCAGTAAATAACAGAATATATACATACAGGTGCTTATGTGATTTAAGCTCTCTTGAATAAGTCTTTTAAAGGGAAACAATGTTACAGAGTTCTTTTGGAACAACATAGTACATAGGTTTCTGGGTACAAAAAAAGAGAAGAGAGTTAAGGAGAAGATGGACATTTGATGTATTTGATGTAAAACACTAACCACACTCCTTTCAATACAAATAATCCAAAGGAAAATATATACAGAACCAAGTTCTGTTATATAACTTGCCTTGAAATTGTACAGACCACCTTTCAGATCATACATTATCTATTTAAAAGACACTGATATTATCCACCATCCCAATGGTATTTATAAACCTTTTCTTCACTTTTCTTCTGTTGTTTTATTTTGGACCCATGGCTTTTCCCAATCTTCAGTTCTCTACAAAGGGAAAATTTAAAAAGAAAAACTTAGAAGGTTGTAAATGCCTATTCAACCACTTTCAGCAATATACTCTGAGAATAAAGAGCCAGGCAATCTTTAAAGCATCTTAATTGTTCTCTGAATGTAACAGAACCCTTGGGAGACATGACCCTAATTTGGCTGTAAATCACACTTGATTCCATGGACTGTGCTGTGAAACATACATGACGATAAAGTAGATTATTAAATCACACACATGTTATTTTTTAAACAGACCTTATAAGTTCCTTATGTTACTTCTTTCTGTTCATTTCTTTTCCCAATGAAAGGTAGGAAATACATATGAAAATGGCAGGGGAGCAAATGGTTGCTTTAGAATGAAAAAGGGTGTGAGAAAATAGTAATTAATCTGCCATGGATCTTACAATTTTTTCTAAAAAGCCCTGGTCAATCAACCTTCTTCCAACCTGTCTACCATTGCCCTTTTGCAACCAGTATGTCATCTATTCACCCACAAACTCATTTACCAGTTGTCTCCATTTTTTTCCTGAATTAAACTTTGCCAACCTGAAATGGTTCAAAATCTCCCTCCAAGTTATGCCAAACAGCTTCTCAGAAACCTTCAGCACACACCTATCCTCTAGGCTGAGAACCATTTCTCTCCTTATTTAACCTTGCCAGAGCTCAGCACCGCACCCTTGGCTCTGATCCTTCACCATAACCACCTTCTCAGCCTCCAACACAAAAGCACACAGGCATACTATCCTCTAATACAAATAACCAACTTCTGGACTCAGATTTTTTTGCCTTTTATTAGACAACCCCACTGAATTTAGAAGAATTCATACACTGTCCTGTTTGTTATTGGCATTGAAAAATCAGGAGCACATAAAATAAGAAGAAAGAATTAAGGATCTTAACTTTACGTCTGTAAGGAAGAAAGAAAACTACCATAACAAACCTTGGCATTCCTCCTTCTTATTTTTGTAGCCTATAAGTTAAGGAGTTTTCTAGCCAGAAAATAAGATTCTTCAAAGGTTGAATTATCTCTAGACCTGAGAGTATCTGCCAGTGATACTATCTCCCAAAATATACTATCAAAGTAATAACTGTGACTTAGTTTACTAAATCTGCAGTAATCAGCTGTACCTCTTCTACTCTGCACACAATGCACATACTCTGCCCACATCCGTAGCTTAAATAAGGTAGTGAGCCACCAACTATAAGGACCCAGAAAAAGTAGCTAATCCCAGTCAAAAAAAATTGTGTTTATAAAGCTGTATACAAAAGGATTTGTGGACAAACTTGGGGCTGAATTAATTCTTCATGTGCATTATTGCCAGTAGAAACATCTTCTGGGAAACTGAGTTGAGATAATATGGTGAAAATACTATGAGCAAATTACAACAAGGGAAATCATATTTAAATGTAAGAAGCAGCTTTTACATTGAGGGTGGTCAAACACTGGAATAAGTTACCCAGAGGTGTGGTGTAGTCTCCATCCTTGGAGGCATTCAAATCCCAAATGCACATGGTGCTAGGCAACCTGTTCTAGTTGACCCTGCTCTGAGACGGGGTTTGGACTAACTAGAGGTCCTTAACAATTTCTGGTCCTGTGAGTGACCTTTGTGCTTTAGTACTTTCTCAAGGGCAAATACATCTGTCAATATATCTTCCAGAACATGACACTATGTATAGTCTTTATCTCTCCCACTGTTACTGTGGTGGTCAAAAGTGACCAGTGTAAGACTAAGACAGTAAGTTGTTTCTATAGAGACCCTTGACATTGAATGCTGACAGGGCAGATGGAGGTGAAAGGAAGTAGGAAAATGTAGATGCAGTGCAGATGAACTGCAGATTTTCAAGAGAACTGTTAGTTCCTGAGACTGACCAGCTCATGTCCAGTTTTGAAGGCTATGCTACAGCATGCCCTGGAAGAAAGCTGGGATTCCCCCTGCTTGAGGCACAGCTGAAGCACCGAGGCACTACAGCACATTGAATGGGGGAACTACATCCAGAGGCCTGACCATGTCCCAGAGTGTCTTGGTCTCTGACCTAGAGGGTCTAAAAGGAGTCTAAGGTAGATGGATTCAATTCCTAGGATAGTTGCCTTACTGAAGTGCCTAAAGACACTTGTGTAATGTGGACTGATAGGTGGCAAAAATCCTCCTAAAACTGCCTTAGGGTGCTAAACCGTCACAGCACACCAATTCAGGGCCTGCTTTAATGCTGCAATTCTGGCGTCCCATTTGAGGAAAACAGTTTTCCCATTACAAACTCACAAATTAGGTAGGTTATGTAGCTTTAAAAAGTTTTTCTGCAAGGAAAGCAGAAGGGTGGGAGCTGCAAAATAAGCACTGAAGAAACATAAAGCACCAACCTGGGTTTCCTTAGCAAAGATTAAACTCCAGATATTCAGCCAACACTAAGAATGACTACAGAGCAATATGCCTGCAGTTCCCTTGAAAGCTCACTACAGTCCGTTACCACTTCAATATTAGAATTAATAGAAGAAAATTGAGAAACTAACTCAGAATTGACTTCTGGGTATTCTGCTCAATAAGTGCAGTTTAGCCATAGACACATAAACTAAGGAAAATTATTAACCCACTAGGTGCTGGCTTAACATATGCCAGCTACAAAACAAGCATCCTACAGTTTCATGGCAGCTTATTTTGGTCCTAAGAAGCAATGCATCTTGCTTCCCAGAAAGACAATGTAGGTCTGTGACATGTGGTTACAGTACAGATGGAGTGCTGGTTGATTGCATAATGGTCTGGTGTTGAAGAATTCAAACGTGAGCTGTCTTCATAGATTGGAAGCATCTTTCTTGCACTATTTCCAGGTTTGTTGTCACTCATAATATTTGAGAGAATGCTTCATGAACCAATAATGCAGCTGCCCTGAAAATGTTCCACAAGAGCTGTCAACCTTCCTATTAGCACACTCACTGACACTGGCCACAGCTGAATCTCTTTAAACACACCAGACTTAAAGTTAAAAAATAGTTTTATTGAAGGATGTACTTGGCATTTTTCAATATTAAAATAATAAATACATAATGGCATGTTTTCCTTTAAAATTTTAAAATGCAGCTGTATCTATCTGGACTCTCTTTGCAGACATGTATTAATTCACCTAGATGCAGCACCTGAAAATCTGGCTCTTAACTTGTCAGTAATGTACATCTCCTAGTGAATAAGGAACTATCATGTTCCATATTTTCAGTTGCTAATGACCATTAAAGGCGCTATACATACATGTTCCATATAACATTTGAAATCAGGTGGATTTTTTCCCCCTGAATTTGTCCTTATTTCTACCCTGTCAGTCATTCTCCAGAATGTGGAGTACTGCAATACCCAAGACACACTGTTCTGCTTCTAATCAGACAAAACATGTATAAATTTGACCAGTTTAAGAAATGCAGCTTCTTGAGGACCTTTTGAAATTATCATGGTTCTCTACTGTAATCTCTGTCCCTTTCTTGATGCTGTGTTATCTCAAGTATTATCTAAAAATAATATCATTTAACTGTCTTTATTAGTAAGTCACTGTGAACAGAACAGACTTCCATTTTGACAGTGATGCGATTTGTGACCAGTCTTCGAAGAGGGGATTGGAACTCATAAGCAACTCATCAAGTTATCTCCATTTCCTGAACTCGTCAGTCTTACCCTTGGTGTTCCTTGCCCATTATGCAAAGGTTCAATTCTGTCATGGAAGGTCATGTTCGAAGCAGGAAAAGCTGTATTTAATCAAGCCTGTGTTCTGCCAACTGAAAGCTTTGAATACTCAGACTGAAGTTGGATAGGAAATTATTTTTTATTTCTGAATATTGTTAGGCATTAAGAATTGTTATCCAAAAAATTTAACAATGTGATGCCATTGCAAAGATATCATTTTCTGAGGTGTATACCCTGTGTAAGGCACAGAAGGTAATTTGATTATAATTTGGATTAGTGGTGCCTCTCAAGCTTTGAGAGTACACCAAAGTATGTAAACTTCAGGAATAGACAAGCAAACCCACTAAGAAACTTTGAGGGAAACAAGTCTGTTTAGGTAAGAGGGGGCAGAAGAGAAACAAAACAGATTTATTCTATTACTTAATTCAGTTTATCTTTAGTTTCTATCACAAGGCATTGTGATTTATAGGGTATGTCCCACCAAAGGCAAACCCCCTCAGCCCAGCATCTGGAAACAGCAGCTGCCAGACTCTCCTTTTCCTGGGCTTCAGCAACAGCAATGGTAGCAGCAAGGATAATTTGACATTCTTTCAACCTGCATTGGCTGTAGCTCCAGAACTAGAGATGAGAAAAAATCAACAGTTTCTTTTGTAACAATGGAGATGGGACTTGAACATTAGGAGAAAACTTCTACACCTACCAAACTTCAATCTGATGGTGTGCCAAAACAGGTCACATACTCATGATTTTCAAACTTCCTTACTGAGGTCTTTCAGACTAAATCACAATTAGGGATGGTATAGGAATAGCTGACTGTATGCCAGCTATGATCTCGGATAGGGCAATCTCCTGTGATTCACTAGTGTTGCAACTCTGGATTTCAGTGGTGATTTTGCAATTCTGATTCAGATGAGAGCTAAAAATCATGATAATTTATTTTTTAATATGAAAAAAAGGAATTTATTCAGACAAAATGCTCTGTTTTAAAAAACAAAAATGTTAATCTACTGGGGAAGGGTGGCTGGAAAGCTGCCTGGTGGAAAAGGACCTGGGGCTGCTGATGGACAGCCAGCTGAACATGAGCCAGCAATGTGCCCAGGTGGCCAAGAAGGCCAACGGCATCGTGGCCTGTTTCAGAAATAGTGTGACCAGCAGGAGTAGGGAGGTGATTGTGCCCCTGTACTCGGCACTCATGAGACAGCACCTTGAGTACTGTGTCCAGTTTTGGGCACCACAGTATAAGAAGGAAATTGAGGTGCTGGAGCAGGTGCAGAGAAGGGTAACAAAGCTGGTGGGGGGGTCTGGAGAATATGTCATATGAGGAGCGGCTGAGGGAACTGGGATTGTTTACCTTGGAGAAAAGGAAGCTGAGAGGAGACTTCACTGCTCTCTACAGCTACCTGAAAGGAGGTTGTAGTGAGGCTCGTGCTGGTCTCTTCTCCCAAGTAACTAATGACAGGACAAGAGGTAAAGGCCTCAAGTTGCATCAATCTAAACCAAGGGGAGGTTTAGATTGGATATTAGGAAGAAGTTCTTCACTGAAAGAGTGGTTAGGCATTGGAACGGGCTGTCCAGGGAGGTGGTGGATTCACCATCTCTGGAGGTGTTAAAAAAATGAGTAGATGTGGCGCTTTGAGACATGGTCTAGGGGTCAGGGAGATTTTGGACGAAGGTTGGACTTGATGATCCTAGAGGTCTTTGCCAACTTAAATAATTCTATGATTCTATGAATAATTCTTATTTTATTCTAAGTGCACATTCAGGAAACCTATAATTTCTCTCTTAGAATATATGGCATGTGGTCAACTTCAAAATCTTATCCCAAAATATTTTCAAGTCTAATTGTTTATCAAAACTGCTTATTTCCAAGGAACAGCATCATTCAATTCAATAATTTGATTCAATCAAATGATATGGACTAGAATGTATAATTAGTAAATTAACAATCAGTACTAATCATTGGAGAATATAGAATTTCAATGGATACAATGACAAGGCAGTTGGGTTTTTTCACCTAGGATTCATACAACCTACTCCTATGTACATCACAAATGAAGAGGTCCTGATTTCATGGCTTACTGAAGCCTCTAAGAATTAAGTAGAACCTGTAACCTGACAAAAGTGATGTGGGTTTGGCAAGTATCTCTTTTTTCCAGAAGCATTGTTAACATCTTTCCTAGATTTGGCTTGAGCCAGAGACTGTTCATGTAAGCACTGGTCTCATTCAGGCCCTAGGACAGCAAGAAGCTAATCATGTTATCATAAGCATAAAGCATCCTTACATCCACCAAATACTCCTCTAACTGTAGTAGATATTAAAATATATCCTTTAAATACCTTCCTCCCAGTGCTCCCAACGTCTTTTGCAAACTGTGGATATCAAACCACTGAGATGAAGCCCCTTTTTCAGCTTTGGAGAGCTTAGGAAATGTTTCATGGAATGTTGCCTCCATCTTTAATAGAGAGGATGACTTTTGTTAGGCTTTCTCTGTCTTGGGAGTATTAAGAACTGATTTGTTTCCATTGACACCCATTCTCAGCTCCCTAAACATCACTTTGAGAGTTCCAAATATTTACAGATGACCCACGGCTCCTCTTAGCCCCCACCTCCCTGCATCCTAAGCAATGATGGATACTGAGACTCCTGTCACCCTTGGCTTTTCCAATGCCTCTTTATGTTAAGCCAGGTCAGATGGGGGCACTGGTCTTTAATCTACTATATTTCTTCATTCTTGTTTGAAACTACCCAACCTTTCTCACATTCCCATAACTCATGACAATGAATGCAGCAGCTGTCTGCTCCACTTCCTAGCTAATAACTTCTGTTCAGAGTGGGAGGGAAAAACAACTTTATAATAATACAGGATTTTCTGTTGGAAAACCAATCACTAACAACTTCATCTTGTGCATTTGTCTCCCCTCCTACTCCAGGAATACCTACAGACCGCCTCTATTTTCCCTTTGCCTATTTCTACCCCTCTCCTTCTCTGTGCAAAAGCAAGAAGCAGAACTTTGTTACCTTTGTGACTATTAGCAGCCCCGGGTTCATACTGATTAGTCCCAGTGGCAAAGGGTTAATGAGTTAAATGTGCTTATTCAATTAAGCCACCTCTTTGTTTTAGCTCACATAAATTTTAACCTGATCACTTCAAAACTACCTTTGGAATTATTCAGGAATAGAATAAATTGAATCAAAAGAAAAATGAATGCCTTCTTAGTTCTTAAGTATGTGAGTGCTTGATTTGCCTTCAGTAAAATAAACAGTTGAAAAACTTAGTAGAGGTATTTTGATCAGTTGATATACAGTTTACATAGTGGAATAAGAGCAAACTGGAATCCTCCTGGGTTCTAGCCTAATGCTTGGAAGTATTTGGCACTGTTATAAATTTTAGGTTCTTTCCAGTGAAAGTTACTCCGTTATCTATTTTTCTCAAAATGCCCTCAGACTACACCTTTCTTACAGCAGCTACTTCAGTGCATTAGCTAGAACAGAGGGTGAATAAGTCATTTCACTCATAATACTGAGCACCTTTTTTAACACGACTACAGAATATAGCAATTTACTTTCTTCAAAATTGCGGTTTTGGAACTATATAACAGTCCTGGGTATCACACTGCAGCATGAGAGACCTACTGAAGGCTATGGTTAAGGGACCACAGGATGAAGTAGAACAGCAGAACTCAATAATCTTTTCATCTGTAAATAAGATGTTGAAAGAAAACCCACTGGATCCCTGTCCATACTTTCCTGCAATGAGTATTTGTCCTACTAAAAAGGTATTTGATTTTGCATCCTGGTTATCATTGAAAAGCATAGAATTTGAATCTTTCTGATTAAATGGAGGACTTTCATAATGGCATTACTAATTACATTTGTATACACACTGACTGACCTTAAAAACATCCTCTTAAGGTGAGATTCACCTCATCTAACATTATCATTTAAAAATTAGGCATCTAGTCTAAGCCAATTATATCAGCTGTGTGTCTGTATTCAGTGAAGAGAGACAAACACCTCCAAAGCATGATTCATCCCACCAGTCTTAGAAGGGGATGAAGCTCTTGCTGATTTGTTCCACTTGAATCGTGATGTCATCAAACACAATTAGATGAAATGAATTGTGCCCTGAGTACAAATGAGAAGCTGGATGAAACAAACAAACAACAAAAACCAAACCACAAAAAAACCCACTGCATGAAGGAACAAAATCTTCCCCACAATGTCATATGAAGTATTTTTGTGAAAATTAATGTACTTTTGTTTATCTATCTGGGTGTCTTCACACAACAAAGATGTTGTCCTTAAAGATGATGACTGTCTGTTTCTATTCAGTGGCATATAGAATGTCCCAGACCTGAAGCAAAAGTGAAGCTACTGCAACTAAGAATCTTCTAGCAGGCAAATGACTCAAATCTCTCTGCACAAGAATGATTTGAATCTATTCTCTTGGAGATTATTGATACCAAGGTTCCTACTGGAGTGCAGTGACTACACCTCTGAAAATGTCTGACACATTTTATCATTTCCTCTAGCAACTGTATGTAAATTTCCAGCTGGAGTATACTCATTTTATTTAGAAGCTTTAGGAAACCTTGCTCTTCAGTGACTTTCTGCTATTAGTAATGTCACCAAATGGAACATTTACCTGATTCACTCCCTGCATGGCACATGACTAGTCTTTCTTCTGGACTGTGTTCTTCTTAATCACATGCCTTTAAATCAACCTGTAACTTGCTCTTGGGAACATTCAGAATAACAATTTATCACAGTAAGTGTTTCAAGGGGCAAAAAAGAGCTTGTGTGTCCAGTAAAAGCATAAAATAAAAATAAAAATTGAATTGCATTAAGGTCCTGCAGAGAAAAAACTCGAATTAAAATAGTCCTAGAGATCACTTACTTATTTGGCAGTTTAATCTGGCCTAGGATCCAGAACTGATTACTGAACTATCTCCTAGAAACATGATCTTCAAACTTCATCTTATTCACAGAGACCTTGGCAGCACAAACAGGCAGTACATCACTCCAGCTCTATCTGTGTTACATTGGCCTCTGGTTCTGAATTACAGCATCTATCACATTCTGGCTTTTGCTTGCCAAGCTTTTAAAGGTGTGTTCTTGCTCACTGTACCTTATGAACAGCTTTCCCTTCCATCATTGGGCCTGCTTTTGAAGTTTACTGATATCGACTTATAAAATATTCTCTCTCTGCATGCCTACCCCCTCTGACTACTGTGTAACTGAGACATACATGCATATTGCAAATGTCAAGTCCCAGTTTGAAAGTGCTTTGTCTTGCTCACACAGACTGTGGAAACTTCTGCCCATAAATATCTGAACCTCATATGCTTTTAAAACTAGACACAACATACATCCTTTGGTTAAGGTCTATTTATAATTAATAAGGTGGCATGGACTGGCAGATTCTTCACTGAAAAGACTATACATATAAACTCTCTCTTTCTATGTGTATATGTATACATATATATCTGGAGATGTGCTCTATTCCTCTTCAGTTTTAATACCATTATATATCATATTTGGTTTTAAAAAATACTTTGCTCTGAATTTTTATTTTATAATAAAAATATGAATTTTGCATGTTGACAAGAACTGGCCTCAAAGTCACTCTTTAATAGCCCGATCATGAAGACAACCCTGTAGTTTTTATTGTCTTGTCCCTGGTTTTGTTTCATGTTACCCAAAATGTTGAAAATCCCTGAAATTAAATAATCTGTTACTACTCAAATATATTTTTTTTCAAGACTCTCATGTTGTTGCAATACAGTGCTTTATAGACACTAGGCATCAAACTTAAATGAGTGTAATTGGGTAGAGCTAAGCTCCAGGCCTGAAAGAAAATGCTGTAGTCAATGCTGTGGTCAGTGATCTGCTATATTCTTGTCCATTGATATACAACTATATGCTATGAGAGGCTCTGTGAATACTACTGTGTTTGGGCAGGCTGCCCAATTTCATCTTCTAAGGTGTGCCCCAGTGTTCCAGAACTGGGAAATAATCAGAAGGACCAACCTCCTTCTTCATCCTCCCTGTGAAGGAAACACATGGATGTAACCCACATGGTAACCATGACATTGTCTGCAGAGGACGGTCTGTCAAGACACAATCTAGGATACCTAGAATGTAATAGTCTGGTTAACAAGGTTGGCAGGGTGTTCATAGCTACCTTGAGTAATTATGAACCATGGACAAACCCGGACAAAATCATGAGGCTCACGGTCTAGTAGACAGAAAGAAAAAAGTGGAGATACAGGCCTTTCATGAGATTTTAAGAAAATACAAATACTACACTCACTGTATGAAGCAAGAGTTACTGGAGCAAGCTGTTGGGAACCAATTCAAAGCAAAAGAGGATTAGTCAAAATCTGAACAGAAAAGTTGTTGAAACTCCATTATACCTTTTATTTTCAACAGTTGGAATACAGATCTTTGAGCACACATTTCAGGACAGGTCTAATTTGTTAGATAGTCAAATACCTCACTCTTAAAAAAGCAAAAAAACACAAAACAAACACAACTGATATCTTTTTGTTCTTTGTCTTTCATTAATGGACTAATTGATTGTGTATTCAGAATGATATTTTTAATATCAACTCCTAACTGTTTCAATATGAAGTGATTATTTAAACAAATGGAAAAGGTATTATTAGCAGTAGTTGGAGAAAATTTATTTGGAGCATGCAAGAGACAGTGAATCTACAGAACAGATTCTGATGCCCAAGCAGAAATAGTCGGACATCATACCTATAGCTTCTGACTCAAACTCTAAGCATCTCTGAGACTCCTTTAAAAGAGAAAGAATGGAGGAGATAACTGGATCTTTCAGTGAGACAGACAAAGGAGCATGTCTACTACCATTATCCTTTTTCAGAAGCCCACAGTAAGGCATCTGTGGGAGAACAGGATATCTGAGATCTTTGACAGCTGACCCTTCCCCAGAGGGGTGACAAGTGAGGGAGTCTGGATCAATGAAATATTTCATGAAGAAAACACCCACTAAGTGATTGGAATTGAAGGCTGCTTGACCATTCAGCTAAAGTAGGTGTATTACTTCATTTAGTCATTCATTAGATGCAAAAAAATTTAGATCTTTAAATTACACCAGTTGGTGAGAACAAATGTTGATAACAAACTGTCAGTTTGTAGATAAAAACACTGGGACTTTATTCCGTACTTCTGAAATCACAAAGCCTTTCAAATAAAGGGTTAAATTCAGTCCCTAGAGAATGGAAAGTGAGATAGATAAACATATACAAGCTGATATACACCCTGTTAAACCACCTTTAAACACATTAATTAGTTGCAGAGTACTGAGGGGAAAGTCTACTTCAACAGTGGAAAAATATGCTGTATTTTTGAAAAAAGTAGTTGGATTGCAGTAGCTTGTAAAGCTGGAAAATGTCACAGAAGTTCTTCTTTCTCATACAGCTCTTTGTTATATGCTTTGAGAAGGGGGAAACTTGGCGTAATTATTCTTATTATAAGCATCATTACTGACACTTTTCCCTTTCGACAGGACATTATGATGTATTACCTCACTTTATCGCAGTTTATGTTATTACACAAATGCTACAAATGGCAAAGTTTAGAGAGCACAGGTATTCCTAGAAAGTTCCAAACAAACTGCAAATCATATTAAGGTAATCTGAGGACTACTTTTGAAGGAATTGAGTTGAATAGTTTTGTGTGGCTCAAACATATACTGGTGCTTTTAGATCACTTGCTGGCTACAGGAACAAACATTGGAAAGGAAGTAACATCTAAGGCAATGTATAAATGAAACCTCACATCTAATTTCTCCTCTATTATTAAATACTTATTTATTATTGTTTATTTATACCTTAGTAATAGTAAGAGGTTTTAGACAGAGATCAAGCCTGCATTTTAGTAAAAAATATTTCCTGTCTCACAATCCAAATATAAAGTGAAAGACAACAGGTAGATACAATGTGAGAGAAAGAGAAGGAAGGTGACAGTGATGATTATTGCAGTAAACAGCAGTCACCAATTACGTACTCATTGTTTAGCCTTCTTTGAAAAATATAGTACATCTGGAAAGCTGGTGATCATTATCATTAGATCTGTCTTTAGTCCATATAAAAAATAATTCACATATTTCAAGATACCAGGGCCTAAAAAGGGCCAAGTAGATAATTTCGCCTAACCTCCTATGCATCTCAGGCAAATTATTTTCTTTTAATTATCTTTGTATTAATCCAAATAACCTATTTTAATTAATGCAGAGAGTCATCCTGCCTTGATTCAGAGAAGTTGGTACATAAAGTATCCTTCACTTTTTACTGCTAAATATTTTGCCATATCCCTAGTTTAAGTTTACCTGGCTTCACTTGTCAGTCATTAGGTGCTGTTATGACCTACTCTGCTGGATTAAAATGTTCATTAGAAGCTGGAATGATCTTTCAGGAAGGTACTTCAGGGCAGTTCTCTATCAGCTTTTGGACAAATTTTCTCAGTTCAAAACACTTTTCCTAGCTTCAGAATAAATTTTCTGTCTTTTTTATATCTCCTCAGCTTTTGGATATCTTTTCCCCCTGACAGTGACACAAAACCATAATGTTTCCATGAATGCATTATGCAACACATAATCACTTCTCTCTGCCATGCTCTGTCCTTAGCTTGCTACTTCTATACCAAGGAGTGCTTTAGCCCGTTTAGTCACAGCATTATATGTACAATTTAACTTGCTTCTTCACTCCGATTCTTAAATCTCTTCCTGAGAAACTAGACTCAGGGTACACTACTCACTTCTCAGTGAGATGTTCCTTGTTCTAGATTTCAGCACACTTTGCTATGGTAACATAGACATTGTTTGAATAAAACCACCTTGTTTTCTCCTTTCCTGATCATTATGGCAAATGATGCAACTTTTCTCAGCCGTAATTATTTTTCTTTGTTTCCAGGTCACTGGCAAAAAATATTAATAGCTTTAGGCTATTCATTGGCTTCAATACATGTTAGAAATAATTTGATGTTTTACATTAACATCTATCCTGTCAGATCTGTCAATATCCTGTTCTTAGTGTGTTCAATTTGCACTGTATAGTGCTGAGTTTTAAAGAGTATCTTCTGGTACTACATTGTTGTACTACATCAGGTGTCCAAATATGCTATGGCAATCACAGTATTACATTTGTCAGTGCAGTCTTATTGGGCAAGAGTTGTAGACAATTTCTCTAGGATTTACTCATTTAAACATTAAGGAAGTGTAAAAACTACAAGGACCAAAATAAGGTCTCCATGATGATACACACATAGTATGTCCCTTTGACAGTGTGAACTTAAAATCAACACAACATAGCTGGTTTCTGAAGACAGCAGTCTTTATCTATTTGAAGCTCAAATGCACAAAAACCAAAGGGATAATGATTATGTGGCTAAGAACACCACAGTTGGCTGGGGGAGATGTCAGGAACTTCCTAGTGAGAGGGGAAGAACTGAAGCTGAAAACCTCAGAAGCTCATTTTGACAGATTTTCTATAAATACAAATGCTCTGTACTATGTTTAAATATTTCAGATTAGTTGCCACAGTTCTCTGACTTCTGTGTTTATTTGTCTGAAGAAGGTAGGCACTGGAAAAGCAGAGAGGTCAAATATAACAGTTTCTGCTATTTTTTGTACTCTGTACTGAGGTCTTGCCATGAACAGATTCCAGCAGGGAACTAACATTACAGTATCAAGACTTAGGACCTGATTCAAGTTACAGTCCAGTCTACTACAGCATGAAATCAGTTGCACTTCACACTTCTGCAATCTCCTCTCATCTGTAGAGATCACAACCCTATTCTCTTTCATTCCTTTCTGGGGGTGAGAGGAGAAATAATGGAGTTTTTCCAGGCCCCCTCTCTGTATGTAGCTCCAGCACATATCTCTTGCTTTCCTTGTTTTCCTCTGAACCAGGAGGAAAAGTCTTTCTATTGAAATGCTAATAGAGGAATAAACTGTATAATAAGACTGCATCCCCTTTGGGCCTACATGTAATTTACACATAAAATGAAATTGCACATGGCCTTGTTTCATAGCATATTTGTTTAATTATCTTTCTTAAAAAGCTTTTTTCAATTAATTTTCAATATTTAAAAAATGAATAAAAATGTCGATTTATCTGTGTACCTGATAATTAAGTATAGTTTGGGGAATAATTACATTATATAATAGCAGAAATTTTTCCAGCTCTAATAACTGGCATTTTCCAACAGTTTTGCTTGTGTTTTCTCCAACTGCTCTAATTGAAAAGAAGTTTACATTCTGCATGTATCAGTTGGTCCTCTCTCATCACACCAGACATTGATTAGGTGACCAAAGTGGCTCTGCCTTCCCTGACAATGAGTCAGGAAAAAGCAGACAGATCCAGGCTAGTTTGAATCTCTCCAAGAAGGCTACTTGTACAGTTCTTGTATATACCAGTAAAAGTATAACCACTGGAGTTAAGAAAATATTAAGTTTTTAATGAGCTGTCGTTGCCTTTGACGAACCTCATTCTGAAATAGTGTGTTGAATTCTGATGATCCTTTTCCAAGAATGATAGAACATCTTTCTTCAATTTTAGTTCAAGTTTACATGAGGAGGACACCTATTCAAGATCTAATCACATGACAGCATTTTGAGGGGAAAAAAAAAAAAGTTGTTTAGCATATTCAAGAAAGATAGAATTATTGTCTAAAAATACATATTTCTGGGATTACCACCAAGGAGGAAAAATTCTAAGCCAGTGAGGTTCAAATAGCAACTTCTGGGTCAAAACCAGCCGTCTGATCTTGACACTGAGAAGGTAAGGAACAGCTTTTTGAGCAGAAAGATCTGCCTGGACAGCCATTTCCCTCCTTCTCCATGTGACTAGCCTAAAAGTGGCCATTACCATTTGTTACAATGTTGTGAAGGGGCTGTGGAGGTGTCTTTCTGCAAGTAAGAAACCTGGCCCTGTATGGTTTCAAACTGCTGCCACCATTGCATCAGTTCACTATAAATAGGGAAACTCCAGTTCTGAGATCCAGCTTACTCATTTGTGAGAGCTGGAACAATCTGAGTTGAACTAAAGGGGTACAGGAAGTAGGATGAGCAAAAAAATCAGCTTCAGGGTAAATAAATGAAATCACCTTGTTAAGATGGCTGAGTACAGCTAATATTGGCTGCTATTAGGATAACATCGGCCAGAACAAGAAGCACTGGTTCATCAAGAACTCATAGTCTTCATTTAACTCACAGTGTGGAACAGACAGTAGTGAAGTGGACTGTGCAGCACTGTGGGCTCCTCCACCACAGGAGGAGCTGAAACTTTCTCATATGGACCAGATATTAAATATCAAAGATCTATTCTGTCCCCATAAGTGTAAATGCTTCTGTACTGCTTAGCTACAGAACAAGTATGCTGAAGTGTCAGAACCATTTTGACATTTCACAGATTTAGTAAATAGAACACAGAACATTCCACCTAACTTTGTTTAAGGAAAATATTTTCTACCTATACAAGCTGTGATGCGCTGTTTCTACGGCTAAGGTAGAGGCAGTAAGATGAAAAGCAGTCATGTCATGCATTACACCAATCTCAGAGCTAAGTGAGGGCTGATTTGTGCAATCAGAATGGCAGAGGAAGGGAAAATGAGAAAACATTAATGAAAATTATTCCTAGTAGATTTTCCTAATACCATTAGCCACCAGTTACAGTGTCTGTTGCTGACTCCTGTGAGGAATGCAAGTGGGACAGTGAGGTTTCAGGTCAAGTACTTGTGAGCTGCTCGACAAGGTAAAGATAAGATTTTCTTCAAACCATCAAAAATCTTAAAGCAAAACTTGGTTTCTCAGCTAATGCTCTCCACTCCCCAAGAACACAGGGCTTCTCTCAGCCTGCAGCCCCAATAGAGGAAACAGTAGCAAAGAAAAAAAAAAAAAAAAAAACCACCTTGAGAAACAACCTCACCAGCCTCATTTTAACCTTCTTTTGCACTATCTCCCACTTTCTCTGCTTCTGGTTTATATCACCTCACCTTATGTAGTTAATCAGGCTGGTGCTGACAATTAGGCTTGTTAACACTTTCCTTTCAGAAGGCTTGCTCTCCAATTAGGCTGCCTGGAACAGGGCAGACAGCCAGAAGATAACATGAATGTGACTGTTCCCTGCCTTTAGCCCCAACAGCATCTGCAAGGACACCTGGCAGCAAAGGGTAGAGTTTTTAACCCCTGAAGTATCAAGGCATTTTAGCACACAGGACAATAAAGCAGCTTGATTTGTAATTAAAAGAGGAACGTTTTTAAAATGTCTTTCTTTTCCTTCCTTCCTTCCTTCCTCCCTTCCTCCCTCCCTTCCTCCCCTCCTCCCTTCCTCCCTTCCTCCCTTCCTTCTGAAGCTCTGCATGATTGAAGTTGCAGTACAGATAAACTATAATGCTATCTTGACATACGTCATACATACAATTCCATCACAAACTGTTTGCTGCCTTTGCTTTGCATTGTCATTGACTAGGTCTGATTACAATCGTTTTCTATGCAGTCAACAACTGATTTAGCCTTATGAGCTTGCACTGTGCTGACTGCTCTCAGTTAATTTGACATATGCATACTGGCTTCTTTCAGTATAGCACCATAAAGTATACAGGGATATAGACCTTATGCAGAAATAGTTGTGAAAATTACCAGCAGCAGTCATGAGATATAGTGAAGCATTATGGTTTGGGGGCTGTGAGACCATGATTCTCAAAAAAGTATTTCATAGCCAGTGGGTGGTGATTTTTAGCTGGGGCAAAGAATATGCTCAGGCTGGGGCCGTGGCACCAAAACTGCTTTAAGTGGCTTACTGTACATCACATGGCTTGGTTTTCAGGTGATAATCTGTGCATTTCTATTTGGGCATATTAATAATAATAGTCGATGGAAAGTTGTCTGTAGTTGCTGATGGCATGAGTGGATCTGTAGACTGAGTGAGTGTGAAAAGTGGAGTTTTTATTACAGCACTACAGTCTATAGTTTGTCAATGAAATGGCTAGATGTCAAATGCTACCTGTCAAACACAGAAATGTTTAACTTCATTCTTGTGCTAGTAGTTGTACTAACAAGTTAACAAGACTACTCCTCCTGCTGAAAGTCAAGATTCTAAGTATTTATAGCCTTATCAAATATAAAAGAAATTCTGAAAAACAAACTTCCATAAAAATCAATATTCTTCAAATCAAAGTTCAGCAATGTTTATTTTCTTTCTCACTATACTGCCCTCATGCTATGCATCTGGGGGCCATTTATTATGGAAGTGTTTATAGAAGCTATTGATAACACTATCTTACAAACATCAGTTACTTTCTTTGCTGCTGGAGACCTTATGGTTCACTTGCATAAAGACTTAATTGAAGAGCACTGCTGAGGAAGCTAAAGTAGACACTCCTGACTTGATGAGTTGAAGCTTCTGTGGTTCTTTTGTGGAATATTAACAATAGCGCAATACCAGTTTCCACAAATTAGGATATTACAGCTACTCTACTGTCTTCCAGTGGGTTACCTCCTAGTTATGTTTTGTTGAAAATGTTATAATCTTGACTTTTATTAAAGGTAAAATGACTCTTACAGCTATGCAATGTTAAATGTCCATCCAAATGAAGCTGGCATCATTAGCTCCCAGAAAAGTTAAATTTCCTGTGAAGTTGACTCTACCTATAATAAAACAACCTCTGTAATCCAGATTTATTCTTTAGGAATTGAAACACTGCAGCCAGGTTTCAGTGGACATTGCTTGTGTGCAACTTTTTACTTTGATAACACATAGTTAATATAGTATAGACAAAATAGACGTGTACGCCTTGGCATCAAACAAGAATGCATGAGCCTTATTTTTCTGACATCCATTTCTATCCACCTCCACTGCAAAGCAGCAGGTCAATGCAGAGAGGACAGCACAGAAAAATAGCAGATGCAGGGATGATGGGGTTGCAGAAGAATGTGACAAAATGCAGAGATACCAAAGGTATTGTAAAAGTTTAAAGCAAGGGAAAGAATTCTGAGGTAAGGAGATGTGGAAAAACCATTTTGTAGAGTGTGTCAAAGATGTTATGCTTAAAATCTCTTACCTGAGACAATGGTGTTTTTGACAGAATAAAAATTTTTGTGAGAATATTTGTCATTTGGGTGAACATTTTAGATTGCAGACATATTTCAACAAAACAAACTACAAAGATTTTGGTAGGTGAAAATTTGAGGAATTTTTTTTTTTCCTACATGACATTACATAAGGAGATAATGTAATTCTTAGAGGGGTCTTTTTCTGGGAATAAAAGATTATTCTCTCCAAAATAATTTCTTTACTATTAGGATAAAAACAGAAATGGGAAGGGTGCTAAAAAGATGAACAAAAAATACAGAATTGGAAAGAAAAATATTAAAAAGAGAAGTGAGATGGAATATGTCTGTGGTGGTTTTCACGGACAGGAAAGTGATCAATGAAAGAGAAAGCCTAAAGGCAGATATATTGTGAACAAACAATAAGAAGGCAAGCAAACCAAATAAATTTTAAAAGGATGGTGTAAAAACATATGGGCAAAAAGTCATCTTTCTTGTGCCTCTTGGTAAAGGTAGTAGAAGGTGTTTTTTTCAGTATCTGAAGTCTACCAAAAAACTCCTAGAGTTTCAGCTAATCTGTTCATAGTTTTGCATGAATTTATGCTTTTTGTAGTGGAGCTATCTTTTAAATCAGTAAGAAGACTCAATGGCTGCATAAAAAATGGCAAGGAGAAAGCAGATGCCATTCTGTCAGTAGAGTTGAGGCACAGTTGGGGTGTAGTGTATGCCTGCCCTACTGGGGGATGTGGGTTTTATCATGGCCTTCAAACTTTCAGTCTGTTCTCCAAGACAAGGTGCAGGAAGACAGTTATAGAGGAGATGCAGGACTAGGGGAAATCCTGAAGCTGAGGAATTTTTGGTTGTAACCACATGCCCAGACTTCCCCACTTCACCGTGCTTTGCCTCACAGTTTTTATGGTGCTGTCACTCTTCTGTGCCTTTCCTTTTGTTTCCCCTGAGAACTCATATACAACTTGTGCCCCTTTCAGCTCTCCTTTCACTGTGCCAGCTCTCCTTTGCTATCCCAGCTTTGTGCTTTTCTGCAGCACTCAGAATGTCTTCAAAGCCAGAGTTCAAAAGAAAGCCCAGAGAAGAAAGGCTACCCAGGGCTATGTGTTTTTAGGCTTAAGCCCACTTTTTAGTTCCAATCAGGATTTATTTTATCATGTCAACGTGTTACAGCAACACAATCCTTTCTATAGTATCCTGAATAAATCAATTCTGAGTAGTTTAAAAGTACAAGCCTACACCCTGTGTTTATTGGGAGTCCTCTGAGAGACTTGCTTGTGCTCTAAACAAGAGGAAATTACGTTGTTAACAACTACAACTAAACAACTAAAATAAAAGAGGAGACTAAGCACTTCTCCTGGCTGGAAACTTTTGCTGTACATAGCAGCAAAACACAGACTACAGCACAAGGGAGGACCCACTGTAATTGCCTTTTCCTGTGATCTCTAGATTTTTGATTGAAAGGATCATGTCTAGGGTTCTATGCTCGTTCTTTTCTCATAAGCTCTCAATACTTAGAAGTCTTTTCTTCCGCTCTTAATTTGCCTGGAGCAAGGCTTTTATCTAGACTTTTAGCCAAGAGGCACCTTCTGAAATATTTATTGGCAGAAATTGTGCCATGGGTGTTTTTCCCCATTTGTCCAGTTCTATGTCATTAAAATAAGGTTGAGTGCAGTGAAAATAGGATTTGACACAGAAGAATGGCATTGTCTCAAAAACTTTATATAATAGGCAATTAACTCTTTTCAGTACAAAATTTTAAATACTAAAAGCTGCTGAATAGTATCCTTTGTCAAGAGTTCTTTTGCAACACATCAGAATTGAATTGAATACTATAACTTCACTTTGTGGGACAATAAAATTATAATCTGCAATCTTTTCTGAAGATGATTTAAAGATTTTGGTACTTTATTTTTATACTGATCTCTACCTAAATGTGGTAGTCATTTGAGAAAATGTAAATTTGAGGAAATACAAAAACCCTCAGCCTTTAAAATCTTATAATGTGTACCTAAAGTCCGCCCGTCCTTCTTTCCTTCCTTCCTTCTCATAATACTCAGATGATCATAGAAGATCATTCAAATGGCATTTTTGGTTTGGGTTTTGGTCTAGGAATAAAAATAATAGTTTTCAAAAATCTCAAAGAATAGCAATTATATTGAATCAAAGAGGACCTTATACAAAGTTGGCCTCAAAGCTCATCAGTTAGCCTTGTGTTGAGTGTGAGTCAGGTGAACTCTGAAGGTCCCTACTGATCAAAATTTTTCTGGGATTCAATTTTATTTTTCTAATAGGAGCAGATACTCAATGTACAGAGAGGTGAGTTGTGTTTTTTTTAAAAAAGGGTTTGCAACAGCAGGAGGGAAAAGTCTTCAGTATTCTATTATTTCACACTGTGTTTGAGGGCCCTGATCTTAGAGTCTTCATAAGAATGTAAATCAAATGACATATATTTCCTTGTAGCATACTGGAAATTTCCTTGCACAGTTCCTCTCAGATTTTATTATTGGCTAACATACACACATAATACTTTCACTAAAGATCTCAAAGTGCATGAAGTACAGTCACAAATTAAACTGTGTAAAGAAGTTTTAAAATGTTCAAATATTTAATTGTCTCACATGTATCAATAGAAAATCAGACACAAAGAAAAGTGGCAGTTTTCTCAAGATTTTGCCACAAAAATAATGGGCAATTACTGTTGTGAATCTAAATGGTATAACATAGGGCTTATAGTCTGTGGGTAGCAAAAGATGGAACAGATTAATATGACATCTCTCTGCTTCCTTGGCTATCACAATTCTGGACTCTTTAGAAAGCAGCATTAATTACTTGGGTAAGTTATGGCAAAACTTCTACAACTGCAGTGTCTTTCAATCTATGAATGAGTCTTCCTCTCTGCTACCTTCCCTTGATCAGACAGATTGCTTGCAGGTAGGAATGAAGAGAAATGACGTCCTGGGCTGTTTAGTGGCAGTTGTCTATTATTGTGGCACTTGAATACTTCTTCCGTCAGTTACCGTTCATGCTTCTTTATGCGAGAGTAAGGGTGTGAACAGTTCAGAAATAAACACCTGAACTGTCAGTACTGTGTTCCATGAGTAAGATCATCAATCTCTTTAAAAATATCTTTGTATCTAGTGAATTTTTTTGTTAGATGCATAGATTATAAGACAAGTTACAAATACTGATCTGTAGTTAAAAAAAAGTAGTTAAAATCTGTAGTTAAAAGAAGGCTCAAAATAAGTAGCCAAAGTAACGACTGTGTAAAGGATGTATATATTTGTTATAGGACAAAAGAAGAGAGTAAAATTCTAATTTCTGTTACACCAAGTTTAAATATGGACTTTCTTCACAGCTTCAAATGGAATTGCATTGGATTGGCTTTGGTGTGACTGAAAAGAGAACATGACTTTCAATGCACTCATTACACTCCACTGATAACCTGTGGCCCGAAGTGTGATTTTGCTTATCAGCCTCCACTGAGCCACAGCAAATGAAAGTCATTTGACCAACAAATTATATTTAAGAAGGTTCTGACATTTTTGTAGTGTCAGGTCAGAATACAATATTCCATCCAGTATGGGTGCTCATGTTGTTAGTTTCTTGTTGGAAATATAATACACAAGCCTAGCAAACAAAATC
Organism: Eurystomus gularis; assembly: GCA_013400335.1. Classification (NCBI taxonomy): domain Eukaryota; kingdom Metazoa; phylum Chordata; class Aves; order Coraciiformes; family Coraciidae; genus Eurystomus; species Eurystomus gularis. Next base: position 1,567 of record VZZY01006258.1, on the reverse strand, counting down.
ATAGTACAAGCTCTTCCAAGACATGTAGCAGGAATTTTTGGTGGTATAATTATTTTCATGTAGAATTAAAGGACTTTAACAGGGAGAGTGAAGGCAGAATATTTTGCATAAAAACCACTCAATGAAAGGAATTCTTTTTCTGATCGAAATGCTCATTTGTTTAGATTGTAGTTTATGAAAAGTTGTAGATTTATACATATGTTTATCATTATTCAGCAAATATTCTAACATATGCATGAACAAAGATTTCTAAGACTAAGATTTAAATATTTTAAAGTTAAGCAAAAGAGTTCAGATATTTTAAAGTTAGACAATGAGATGCTTAACTTGTTGGCACCTGGCTGATGAGAAAGAGTCCAGACCCATAAGAGATAGTCCCTGGGTATGTGTGATCTTCCCTAGATAATATCTGGATGGATATATATATAAAAAAAAAAAATAAATATACATATATGGAAGATGCTTCAGAATGCTCCAACCTCTCTAAAGTTGAAGCACTTCCATGCTACCCCAGCGAGAAGCTTCCAGATTCACAATTCCAGTTGTGAATGCTATCTGAGTCCCATGTAAGTCTCTATATTCCTTTTTGAGTCTGACTATAAGATTTTTCAAAATGGAGGTGAAGATCTGAATCAGGAGCTTTGAGGTCTACACAGAGATGCAGACCTCAAGGGAGCTCTGCAGAGCGTGCTCTGCGCTGTTAGACATAAATGCTGTCTGTGCTATGTCCTGCTTTATATCAAAAGGATGGAAGTGTAGGGAAAGACCCAGAAGTCAGAGTCCAAAAACTTTGGTTCTTTTTCAGCCTTTACCAAACTAGGAATTATAAATTTGGCATCAAGTGTTTAGCTTTTAGGACAACAAGTTACAGAGAAAAAAATCCAACAACTTCAGTTGTTTCAGATTTTTCCTAACAGACATGAGAGGAGAACTTGGCACACTAAGAGTAATGTTCTGAGTTTACCCCTTTTTTGTTAATGTGAGGCTGTATTCCCATTTTTCTACAGTAAAAATCCTGAGGAAAGGCCCTGTCAGCAGGACCTTGTGTCCTATCACAATGCTGTACATAAATCATCAAATTCTGCTCTCAGGTACCTTAGTGTAATCCTGGAGATACTTTATTGAAATCAATGGATGTGATTCCAGATTTACAGCAGTATCACTGGCAGTAGATTTTGGCCTTTGGCTGCTTTTTTCAGACTTTTCTCAGTGCATAGTAGCATATGTGATATTTCAAAAGAAAAAAAGTCATACTGTTGCCATGATAGAAGCACAAGTGCAGCCAAGGGTGTAAGAGCACAGTTCTTGATTACATCAAAATTGCTTAAGACAAGACTGACTGCTTCATTGACTTAATGCAGCTGTGGGATTTGAAAGATTCTGATAGAAACAGCACTGGTGCTCTCCACAACCTCCTTTAAAACCAGCTTCCTACATTTAAAAAAATAATTTAAATAAATAAATATATGTATATCTCTAAAGGAGGCCAGGTATGGGCTATGTGAAACTGCAGCAAATGAGAAGTAGAATTTTAATGGATAAATGTAAAAATATTTTTCTAAAGCAA
>VZZY01006253.1:0-28274 GCA_013400335.1 Eurystomus gularis | reverse complement strand
CCCAACACATTCTGTGACTCTATAGAATATACTCGTTAGACATTCTGGTCTCTTTTTCCTTTGGTTTGCACTCTGACAGGTAGAATCAATAACTGAGAACCGGCTTTTATTAACTTTAGGGTCTTGTAATGCTTACATACCTCACTATGTATATACATGCATTTGCAGAAAGAATTGAAAAATTCCAGCTTAGAAATAATTAAAACCTAACTAAACCCAGTTTTGAATATGAATTTGGAAAAACAAGCTTGTTTTCTCTTCTCAGAAGAGTTGTAACTGTTCTTGACCTTGTACTTCTACTTTTGCCCCATTCCCTTGGTATCCCCATGGTACAGAACAGTTCAAGAAGAGATGCTGTTAATGCTACGAGCCAGTTGTAAACAGGAGGGGTGATGTAAAGGAAGTGTAAACGTGGTAGCAGCAAAAAGCCAAAATGTTTTCTATTTAATGTTAATAAACTTAGCGTAGACTACTTGAAAAGGAGTAAATTTTTCAGAGTAGTTTGGAATATGGGAGTTACTCAAAAGAAAAGGATGCTTTTTAATGCCTGACAGTAATGTTGAGATCTATTCCACAGGCACTAAAGCAGAAGAAAAATTTTACTCTTTCATGGGATCATTGTGGTGACTGTGCAGGAAAGTGTGTTGTATGATCAACATTTCCAAACTCCTTGCTTAGAAATCAAATACAGATGTTTTCAAATAATCAAAGACTTGGGCATGTTTTATTCCAGTTGAAAAATGCTCAAGACGCTTTCCAAAAAATTTTATTTTGGAATTCAGAATTAGATGCCGTAACTGGGTAAGCTATATACTTTACACATATCATGTTCTGTGGGACAGGGAGTTTGGCAACTGAAACAGGCAATATTGGAATAAATTGCTACTTTTAAATATAAACATTATCTAAAACTCATGAGGAGGAAAAGAAGCTGAAGTCTTAGTTTCTTTTGAACAGAGCATAGTGTGGCCTAATTTGATTAACAGAATACTTTACGTAATGAAATTATGGAGAATTCATGACACTCTACGATGATTTTAAAAGGTTGAAACTTAAGGTCATTGTCACTGCCCCCACCCTAAGTCTTTAAAAGGCAGGTTTTAAAATTAGGAGTTATGTGAACTTAAACATTGCTGATGTCTTCACTTTTAAGTAATGTAGTAATAAAGTTAGATCCTGGCAGCTGGTGTTCTTGTGGATTGACACGGCTAATTGGCTTTGGCATCTTAGCCTCAGGAAACCTCATCCGTCACTTCAGAGGAGGACGTTTGGCAAGTCAGAGAAAACATTTCATACTTTGTCTCTTGCTTTCTATGCAAAGCTGCTTTGCATTTTTGAACTTTGCAGTGTATCTCTTTGGAAGCTTTATGTTATACTTGTCTTTATGCTCTTTTAACATGATCTTTCATAGTGAATTAACTACCCCTTTGGCATTCTAGAATTAGCAGAAGTGCCAATCTTGCAAGTCAATTTTGAGGCTTACCTCTCAGCTAAAGCTTATAGCTTATGCAGAATTTGATATCAGAAATACTAAGTGCTAAAGAAAAACTACTTGACTTTTATAGTTAACTCTTTGCTAGTGAGTAATTGAGATGAAAGTAATGCTTAACTTCAGGTTCTGAAGAGCTTGGGACACCCATCTAGAGCACATAGCATTTCTGGTTCTGAGAATTGCTGTGGGCAGTGATTTGATAGATCAAAAAGATGGGTCAAGAGACATTTCAAGGCTTCCCAGCAGGTAAATCTCAGTAGGGTTTCAAGAATGTTGAGGGTTTTCCTGGTGGAAGGAAGTGGTTTCAGAGATCTTCTGGGGAAAGCTTGTGAGAGCAAGAATTTCCTGCTCTTCCTACGTCACAGCAATCTTGGCAGTCATTTCCCTTCTCTCAGACCTTTACATTGTCAGGTAGTCGTATTTTCCACCTGAAACCTTCAAGAAACACAGGTGTTACCCTCCTTCCCCGCAGCAGTCCCTGTTACCTGACAGTTTCTGCTGCCCTTTGAAGCTTCTGCATTTGTGAGGTTTGGGAGGAAGTGGAAATGACTCTGCTCTGGGAGAAGCGGAGGGAAGATGCGGTCCGAGGGCTGAAGAAGTTGAGGTGAGACCTTAGCAAAAGTAATGCCTTCTCCTTCTGAATGTGATAATGTAGGTGTAGAAATGGAAGCTTCACTAAAAGGTTGAAGTGTTAGATGCCATCTTCAGCTCTGCTTCAGCACAATGCTCAGGGTCCAGGTGGGGCTGGCAGAAAGGAACGACCCCGGCTGTTCAGCAAAGCAGGTAAAGTGCTGCTGCAGTCTTGTCACTCCTTCCTTTGCCCCAGACCCTGAAGTCCTCTGCTGAAGGTTGAAAATCAGAGCGGATGTCCTGCTGTCGGCGGGAGCAGTGCATAACAAGACAGCATTTGAGGCAGCGGGCTGTTAACCTGTCTGTCAAATGGCGAGCTGAGGTGTGAAGAGTGAAGTAAAGGTGTTCTTGAGCTGGGTTCTCTGCAAACTCTTGATGTTTTGGGGAACAGTTGCAGTAACCGATTGTCAGATACCGGGCTTACCACGAACACACAACATTTAATTGGCTTGCTCTTGTTGGAGCACAAAGGGAATGGGCAACAGTGTTTGAGCGTAGTCAGAAATACAGAGCTCAGTGGATGGGCAGAACTGCTGGGTGCGTTGGCTAAAATCTGTAAATACCCATTTGAACTACATCTCTCTACTGCCTTGGAACAAAACTGGGAAATGTTAATGTATGGAATTTTGGAATCTTTAGTTTTTGAGGTTTTGGCAGTGCTGTTTAAAATCCTCCAGTTATTGTGTTGCTGATGGTTGTTGTCAAGCTGTTTCTTGACATTTTTTGGGGATTGATAAAGTCTTATGAAAACTAATCATGGAGTACTGATTTCATTTAATAGAAGAAAGCTTCAATTGTGTGTTCAAAATATGCAGAATGAAGGCATTTTTAAGAATACAGTTTACAAGGTGTAAGTTCATCCTACTGGTTTGATTTTTGAGTTTTTTTTTTACGTAATGTTAATCTTAACCATAGAACTGGTTGGTGGAATGAGTGTGCATTGTTTCTCATTGATTATATATTACTTTAAATTATTATTTTCTGTGCTCTGAATGTTTCAGTTGAAATTAAATCCTTCATGCTTTTAATTACCTATATCCACTCCTAGTGTATTAGTGCCGGTTCTAGCCTGATATTGTTCCTGATGTCATTTATAGGACAATCATAATTAAACAGAGCAGCAGTTTCAGCCTAGAAATCATTTTGCTCCTTTTAAACGTCTAAGCTGCCAAAATAAAAGTCAATGTGTGTTTGCAGTGCTCAACCACTGGTTTTCTGGAAAATTGTGGAGTAAAAGAAGTTTGGTATAAAAATTGTAAAACAGCTTTTCTTGCACAAAGGTGAGTTGTTTTGGAAAATATTACAGTTAGCTGCTTTTCCATGGTTTCTGTGATGCAAAACAAAACCCATACCTTTGCACGTACAGTCTGAAATAGGAACTGGTTTTGTATTTTTTCACTTTACATTTTGAAGAAGTATTTTCTGTGTAACAACATAATTTCAAAAGTCTCATTGTAAGTAGGTAAATATTTTTCTTACATTTATAATGGGATGTAATGGATGTGCTGGTGTGTCTCTGTAACCTTGTGTAAGCTGGCAAGTGTTAACACGGGGCTGTTTGAAGTTCTTTACGTGGTGCTGTTACAGGATATGTAGGTTTTTAAACGGTGCTGAGACTTAAGTTTTTTAAATGTGTACACAGTCACTGGTTTGGCATTCAGGGGGAGGTGATTCATTTGAAATCTTGTCTCTGTGATATGCTCCTTATGCCTCTAATAAGGTTAGAAAAGCGGAGGAGGCCAACTTCTAGCCCAGCTTGTAAATGTCAGTCTAGATGGAAGACAGGTCAGCTTGAAAACAATACTGGTGTTGGAAAAGTGAAAGGAAAGAAATCCTGTCTTGAAGCTGAGCTTTAACGAGGAGAGGTTGTTTAAGAAAATGTGGAATTATGATCATTTTTGGTAAAGCAGAAGGAAGTAATTCTGAAGTATCAAGCTACAGCTAGCAAATGTGGGGAAAGTCGAAGACAGAATAAGATTTATTTTAGCAACTTCTGAAGCTGCCTGGTTTTCCTGAGGCAGCGTGTGGTGGTTTGAGGCCTGTTCTCACGTGAAACTTGCCGATTGGTGCCCTGTCCTAGGACTGTTTGGTCGGAATTGACTTTAATAGCATTTTTACAGGAAAATCCAGACACGAGTGTGACAGTAGGATCTCTTCTGACTTTCCTCCTCCTTTTCTGCCCTTTCCACACAATAGAGCAAGGATCAGTAAATCAGACCATTAGCCACTATGGAAATTTCTGTAGTGCATCAGTCATTGTATCTTGCGATACTATTCGGTTAAACAGGGGTATTTCAGAGGAGCTGCGTCGTTTGAGGTTGGTCTCATATGGTCACTTCCATGTGAACCTTTACTGGTTTTTAACATGAGTGGTGTGATTCTTTTAGGAGTGTCTTTATGGTTTAGTAATCTTCCTCTGTGTGCTCAGAAGCGATGGAGAGCTTCAGGAGTTGCTGCTCTTCTCAGGTCTTGAGGATTGCAGGAGATTTTTGCAGAGCTTGTTCAAAGAAGTCTGGAAAGGGAAATTCCCCATTCAATATGTCTAGGGAGAAGAATGATCTGAAGTAGGATTCAGGAAGAGGGGCTGAATACCATCTATTTAAAAACATGCGTTTCTTGACTGTAGTGCTTGGTTTATGTTGACAGAACGTGTTTTGTCAATTAATTGGCATATATGCAATGTTTCTGAATGTTGTTAGGGACATCCACCATAGCTTGGGTTACAAAAAATACGAGCATTGGTTTCAGTAAGATAGGTAAGATTCCATGAGTTTAAAATAACTTCATTAATAATGGCCTGAATTAGTTTAACCTTCCTCCAAAGTCAAACTTAATAAGTGTCACCTTTGAATGTTTAAATGAGTTAATGCTGATACTCTTTTTCAACTGAAAATCTCTTCATCTTTAAAAGTTATGCTTTCATTGATATAAAATAATTTGTGTCAGTAACCGTGGGTAAGGTAACCTGTGGCTTTGGTCTCTGTCATTCAAATTTTCTGGTACAATTCCCAAGGCAAAATTCTGTTTGCAGCATTTTATTTACATAATTTTACATGTTTTGCGGATCAGTGTGTTGATTAAAAGGTCTTTAAATATCAGTCACGTGGCAAAAATTTTCAAAGAATGCTTGTACAGCTGGATTGGAAATACACACTCTGTGTATGTGTAAAGCTCATGCCCCGCTAGCTGCTTGCAAATACTTTATAAACAATTTTTAATATTTGAAAATTTAAAATATTTTAGATGTTTGTATAGAATTTCATTTTTATTTAAAAGAACAAACCCCCTTCCCAGCTTCCTGACACATAGACATGTGCATGTGTGTGCATACTGTCTTTGTGTCTATTTTTTCTCTCTTTTTCTGTCTTTAGGGCTGTTTTTATTAACCAGCAGGAGCTTGACAAATTATGGTCATTCTCCCACATAAAAATATGCAGTTGGCTTTGGTGACAACAGTTCTTTTAACACACTGAAATTCTCTGCTGTCCAAGAAATGACTTCTTGAGTGACCCTTTTGCTTTAACATTTAAACTGTGATGTTCACCACGTCTCTTGTTCTTCGCCTAATTAAGGCTGCTGGGAACGGAACCAGGTTTCTGAGCATGTTAAGCTGTGCAAACTGGCCCCTGGAGCCCTGAGCCCCAACTCGGGCGTACAAAATCAACCGTTTTGTGTTGAAACGGATACGCTCAACTTCAATATGGGCATTGTTTGCTAATGCTTGCAAATCATAGTAAGTTAGTGGCCTTAGGCAAGGCAAGAAGTAATGGGAATTCAGTGATGTAAATAACCTTGCTGGAGAACTTTGCCATGGTCATAAATAACAAAGCTCTTGGACACCTCCCCCTCTCTCCCCCCAAAAAAATCTGTATAGGATTTTTACTGCATTGTGTGACTGCCTGCTTTTACTCCACTGATGAATCTGAAGGTAGCAGAGGTTGAAAGTACTTCTATTTTGATAGATTTTTGAGTAAGGCCTCTCAGTGATTTGTTAAGAAAGTCTTCCTAATGGGCAAAATTCTGTAATTTTTCTCTCTGAATTTTAGCCTGTATGTAACGTAGGTTGTATGTCCTGCATAAGGGAACTCAAAGAACGTGTCAAACTACAAAGGTTATTTTTGGAACTGTACTGAATGTACTGCAATCTGTGGTTTGCACAGTAGCTTTGTGTTAGCTGGTATCCTCTCATGTGGAAGGCAGCCTCAAACACAGGTCCAGGGCGTGGAAAACCTTCAACCTATGCAGTGAAAATAGCTGTGAACTGAAAACAGAAGGGTGTTAGGAGAAGTATTAGGAAACTGTAGCTGCAGGAATTTTGCCAGTGGGTGAAGAACGGCCAGCACAGCTGTCTGTCGGTGAGCATCATGACTTTTAGCAGAAGTAGATGATGAATTACTTGAGATTTACTGAAATCATTAGATCAAGGAAACTGTTAGGCACCAAAATGAAGAAAACGAGTCGGTGTTTCGCAGCACCCTAAGAAACAAACACGGTGTTCATTTTTCAGTTTGCAGGTCATCTTGTGTGCAAAATCATCAATAGGCTGTGCATGTGGGTCCCACACTAAGGGCATATCTAAATTAAGCTGTAGAAACTTGTACTTTTTTTGGGCTGTAGCATAGACGTGTTTTTTTTCAATCCCGTCAGCCTGCCAGGTCAACTTCACTGGCTTCAATGCACTGCAAGAAGTATTTGCAAACATAATAATTCTACGTTGATCTGTGGTTACTGTTCTTTTGTACTCAGCTGCAAACTATGTATCTTCCAGCAGCGTTCAAAACATTGCTTTAGATTTTGACGTGTAATTTTAAATGCAGGTAATTCATTTATCTGTTACTTCACTGATATTTACCTGTTGATTAGAAAAAGAATTTTTTTAAAACAGGAAGCCTCCCTGATTAGAGACCTTTTTTGTTAATGAAGACAAGTTTGCACAGTATATATGTTAAACCTTAATTAATGAGTTAACATAATGATGAGCAAGAAAAGTATTTGTGTTGCTTGCTTTTCAAGGAAGATGGGTGACACAAATGGAGCAAGAGTTTACAGGTAATTTGAACAGGTGATTCAGAGAAAAATATTTCACAAGTTTGATTATAGTGTTAATATGGAATTTTGAGGGCAAAAAACTCCACAGGGAGCTCTTAAAATATTTTTAAGCAATCACTTAATATTGATTAGATTGATAAAATAAATAATGAGAGGAAATTGGTCTCAATAAAACATGGAAACTCTGACAGTCCTTATGCTGTATTTTTTGTCTCCTGGAATATTTTTAGACTGGCTGTTGAGATTATATTGACAAATGTTTGGGTAATCACATTTGATGATCCTCCAAGGTTCCCATTCAATTCTTAAGTAGGAGGGTTTTTTGATAAAACCACTCATGACTCCCCGAAAGATACAACTTAGTGCAAATGTAGTCTCAGAGTGTGGATGCTGCTGGAAGAGGTAAGACTACAAGTAGCGAAGGCGCACCACTATTCTGTACGAATTGTCACTGAGCAAAGCTGACGGGTGCCCCCCTTTTGCCACCAGATTGGTAAGCAGGGGAGTAGATGATAGAGGAGCGAAAATGAGCAGAGAAGGAAGCTTGTGCTTCCCTTTGTGTTACATGCTGGCTGAGGAAGAAATCAGAAGGTGAGAATAAGGAAAAAGGGTGAAACATGTTGTACTTTGTGTGCTTATCTAAAAAACTTTATTTTTTTGCAAAAACTTGGGTTTTTTTTGGGCAAAAACTTGCATTTTTTATGTAAAAAACACTGTTTAGGAATTTTAAATATGCATTGTTTTTCCTTTTATGTAGTAATTTGAAAAACTTAAAAGGCTTTTAAGATGTGTCTTTGGGAGAAAACTGGAAAAATGGATTGTTCAGAAAAAGGGGAATAATTGTTCACAAAGAGAATACTGAGATTGGTTGATTGGAGAATTGATAAAATGTTCCTGTTCTGCAGGTAAATTGTATACACATCTTTATGCTGAACTTAGAAGCACAGAATCTGATTTTTTTTTTTCTTTCTTCATATAGCTAGTTTTCATGGAACCATGTTCATTAACTCCGGTTTTAGTTCATTAAATTCAGCCACGGAATTTCAGGTTAGCACTGCAAAAATGAGGATCACACAATTATGGCAAAATACACGAGGAAGAGCCCTGATTGTCATTGTCATAAATGCTCTGGAAAAGGGGAAACTGAGCCAACAAAGTTTTGCCATCTATAATTTGTCAAGGATTATGAAGATGAGAGCTGGTTCTTGCCAAAGACTCTCACGATGCTGCTCTGTTGACGCAGTGGCAGCAATGCAGTGCACGTGGCGGGGGAAATCCTCTTTTATGTACACAGTTTTGGAGTACGAACTGTTACTCCGAGGGACAGTAATTGGAACTAGGAGGAAAATGTTAGTTCAGCACTCTGTAGCTATTAAACACCCTTCATCCCCTCAGTTTAATATTAAGGATGGTCAGGAAAGGAATACAGGATAAAGCAGAAAAATCATTATCATGCGACTGTATGAATCATGGGTGTGCTGACAGGTTTAGTACTGTCTGCGCTTCTGGTTCTCTTTAAAGTGTAATAGCAGTAGAGAAAGTACCTTGTGGAAAAATCAAGATGCAAAGGTGTTGAAGAACATGTGTAAGTGGAGGAGCTAAACTAATTACATGTAGCCTGAGGGAGGATGGCTCAGGAGCAATAGGAGACAAGTATGTAAAATCGTGTTTCTCTGGAGAGGGGGGAGTAGCGATGAACTATTTACTTGTAGTACAAGAATGAAGGGATGCCAAAGAAAATTGCTAGCAGTTCAAAACCAACTCATGCGCACACATACAGAGCTACACTGAGGAGCTCGTTGATGCAGGATGTTGTGGATGCCGAAAGGTTTCTTGTAGGCATCAAGAGAAATCATGGGGAAAAATAGTTCATTAGGACAATCAAGTGTGAAGATCCTGCGTCCTGTTCTGGAAGCTCTGCCCTGGAGTTTGCTGAAGTGTGTAGCAGGGAAGGTGTTCTTCAGGAGTTTGTCATTACTAATTGTTAGAGACAAAGAATTGAGGTAGGTGAGCCATGGACCTCTTCTGGTATGGCTGTTTTTGTGCTTTTGGATTTAATTGAGGTATTCCCCCTTCCTCTTCTGGAGCATGAGTTCAAAGATTTTGTGCATCTGCATCTGGGGAGATGAGGGTTGTACCTTGGGCCAATTCCACTCCAGCAGCAGGAAGGCATTTCACAGTGCGTGTAAGTTGGGAAGCAATTCCAGCAGGTAGCTGATTGACCTGCTGGACTCTCAGCAGTCCAGTGGAGAGCTTGTGGAAGCACATCACTCGATGTGTCCCACTGCGTCCTGGTGTATAACCTGTTACCTGTGTATCTGTTTTTTATTATCCTATCTGTCCATGCAATAATTCATCGAACCACATATAAGCAGGAGTTTCAAAGAACTACAGAGTAGTAGGGGTTAGAAGGGACCTCTGGACATCGTCTAGTCCAGCTCCCCTGCCAAAGCAGGTTCACCCAGAGCAGGTTACACAGGAATGACTCCACAACCTCTCTGGGCAACCTGTTCCAGGGCTCCATCACCCTCATGGTAAAGCAGCTTCTCCTCATGTTGAGGTGGAACTTCCTGTGTTCCAGTTGGTGCCCTCGTCCTATCACTGGGCACCACTGAAAAGAGACTGACCCCATCTTCCTGACACCCACTCTTCAGGTATTTATAAACATTGATCAGATCCCCTCTCAGTCTTCTCTTCTCCAGGCTAAACAGCCCCAGGGCTCTCAGCCTTTCCTCGTAAGGGAGATGTTCCAGTCCCTTAATCATCCTTGTAGCCTCCGCTGGACTCTCTCCAGTATTTCTCTGTCCCCCTTGGACTGGGGAGCTCAGAACTGAACACAAGACTTCAAATATGGCCTTACCAGGGCAGAATGGATGGGGAGGAGAACCTCCCTTGACCTGCTGGTCACACTCTTCTTAATGCAGCCCAGGAGACCATTGGTCTTCTTGGCCACAAGGGCATATTCCTGCCTCACGGTGAATTTACTGTCCACCAGGACCCCAAGGTCCTTCTCTACAGAGTCGCTTCCCAGCAGGTCACCCCTCACCTGTACTGGTGCAGGGGGTTATTCCTCCCCAGGTGCAGGGCCCTACACTTGCCCATGCTGAACTTCATGAGGTTCCCCTCTGCCCAGCTAAGTTTATCAATGCTTAATTCTTTTTTCCTTATGTAAAGCAACCAGGCATCTTGCGGCAAGTAGTAACAGAAGACACAGGGAAGCCACACGGCATCTGGTACTTTGGAGCGTGTTTATTGTACAGCACTTTGTACAAAGTATACAAAAGAAAAAGAACTGTAAATGCCACTAGCAGTTCTGCCTGTAAGCCTGTTTAGTCTGTGTTATCTAGTTAGAAACAAATCTTCAGGAGAGACTGGAAGGATGAAAAGAACGATGGCTTTGTGGCTGAGGAAAGGAGGAGATCTCTTCTTTTGAAGTGCTTTTGAGTCTTAGCAATTTCTCTTGCATACTTTTAAGTAGGAAGATAAATATGCTGTATATGGAATCTTTGATGTAAATATCTGAAAGTGTAGAACATTATTTGATCATAAAAAGGTGTATTTCCTAAAGAATTCTAAAAGGAAATTAAATGATTTGGGCAGTTACTACCGTTACATCATTCAAAGGGTTAAATGGGATTTTTGCTAGAGACTTTTAAACTACATAATGTTAACATTTCCCTGAAGTAATAGATATGTCATCCCACTACATATCTAATTCTTTTGATAATAGTATTAAAAATTTCCCAATTTAAATTGAGAATGGTCAGAATGTTAGCCTTCATCAACTTCACTGTGTAAGAAGTTAGAAATAAGGGAATTCTTTTGATTTTGATGGGTTTGAGCATCTTTTCCATATGGATTCAATTCACATTTTAATCGGAATGTGGAAGTCATTACTCTTGACATCTGAAACTGAGGTAGCAATAAAAAAAATTATCACAAACAAGACAGCAGACACAAATTATTTTGTGTTTATTACTGGGTGGCCCTTTTGAAACTTTCCCAAAGTTAATTGGTTCCAGATATTTGAGAACTGGAATTGTATTATGACAAATTTATTTCTGGTCATATTTAACTCGAGTCTCCTCAGTAAGGCTGGCTTAAACAAACAGAAAAGTTGTCAGCCCACTCATGTCTGTCTCCAATTTTTATTGTAGTAGCTTTAATCCTAGTGATTTGGTTTCATAAAAGACCGCTGAGAAAACAAACACTGCTAGGGACTACACTGCTCTTGTAAATTATTTATCATATCTCTAAGGTTTTACTGTGGCGTAAGTGCTGCTGCGTTAGCTTAAACGGCTCACAAAGATGTCAGGTCGGATTAAATGCCTGTGTCGAGTTTATATCTGCCCGTGAGCAACACTTCCTGCGGTCTGCGATGGGAACGTGTGTGTGTGAGGCTGTGGACACGCAGACCCATCCCTGCTGTCACAGCGAGCGAGTGACCAGAGCAGGCTGAGACACAAAACCTGGAGTTTCAGCATCTACTTCCAACGCGGCAGATAGCTCAGGGCCATCTGTCTGAGTTGTTTTGCAGTCGTAGGCATCCAACAAGATCTTGGGTAGGGGTTAGCGATGGGGTTATTTCATTGGATGCAATTTATTTTGTTGGACGCAGTTTTATTTGTGCTGCTCACCTTAGGTTCTGTGTGCCAGGAGCCCAGGGGCTTTGTATGAGGGAGGCAGGTGAGCCCAGGGCAGGGTGCACAGCACCTCAGGTGGTTCTTATGAATTGGTACTATGTGTTTTCTGTACAAAGTAAAGCAGATTTAAAATAATTGCAAAGAGGAGAGAAGTATGGCTAAATAACGTATTACGTGCATTATCATATAAATTTCATGTAATCTTCCCATGTTGTTGTGTAGTCTGCTGCTGTTGCTGCATTTATTGAAGGCTTATTCAATATATGCCTTGAATATTCATATGCCACGACTGTATAACAATGGCTTTATTTTTCCCTTTTAAAACTAAACTTGGACCTGAAAAATGTTATAAAACCAAATCATAGAATCATAGAATCATATCACCTTAGTATTTACTATACCTACCTATCAATATTTACCTCAAACCTTTTTTGTTCCTGTAAGAAACAAACCTTTTTTCAAATTTCCTAAACTTTTATTGGGGGTCTTAAGTTTTACTCCTTAAAGACCTTCAGCATTTAGAGTTAGAAATAGTTAAAGCTGTTTCTAACAAGTAAATCTTGCAGTGGTAAAGTCAAAAGTGGAAATTGCAAAGAATTAATTAAGTTTCTCTTAATGACAGATCTAATTTGTAGCTCAGGATGTCAAGTCCTTGCAAGACAGTTTTTTTTCCTGTCAGAATTTGTGTATAATTAGCTGTGGCACGCTGGTAGTAAGATACACACACAAAAAGTACACTTCTATGTATGTATAAACTTGAAAAACATGCCCGGGGAAATGGAAGAGGAAGCCTTTGTCCATTTATATGTTTTCCAGAATTAGCAGTAAGTAAAAGCGTTAAAGGAAATGTTAGATTTGTGTAGGCATGGCTTTAATTAATACAAGTCTGTGTTCTGTAAGTGCGTTTGTGAAATTTATGAAAGAGCACTAAACTGCATTAGGGTAATTTATGGACCAAATAAATGTCAGTTGCTAAGGTAAACTAGTGTAGGAAATAGTGTAACTAGGATAAAAAAAAAAGTGAAGAACTAGAGTAAATTGTAAGCATTGTAAGAGCAGCGATACAATTATTTCTTTATATCCACCCAATCAAGTATAAGGTCGTTTACAATATATTTATTAACAGTCTCAGGCTAATAAAACAACACTTACAGAGCAATCTGGGGCACTTTCCAGCTCTCTGTTTTGTACAGCGACAAGTTAGGCCCAGTCTTTTTTTTCTTTAATAAGGGGGAAAAGAAAAAAACCAAAAAAAGAGGAATCTGTATTCCTGGCTCCTTTATAAGGTTGTTAAATTTGCCGTTTGGCATTTCCGAGCAGTGTTCTGCATTGTGCTCAATTAGTGCGGGCGAAGCAATCGAAGCGCCAGTTTCAGAAATGGACCTAATTACTGTAAAACACTGAGGGATCCATTCATCCTGCGTTTCTGGCTCTGAGGGTGCCAGCCACAGAGACTCCAGCAACTTCTGAAGCCTAATCCCGATTCGCGTCTCCGCTTTTCTGTGGCACTTGCATTTTGGAAGCGGTAATGGGGTCTGGCTGGTTACGATCATGTGTTGCGCTGCCTCCCATCTGCAGTGTGTTGTGGAAGTGAAAGCTTGGTGCATTGGAAGAACTTGAGAAAGACCCTCTGTGGTAGGAGCCAGAACACTTAAAAATAAAACACAGAATGCCACCTCGTTTTTCTAGGGAGGGGAAGAAAGGCTGAAGGGTCTTTTTCAGTTATCAGGGCTCCGGATCAATTTTTGGAATAGAATTTACTTGAACCTTTTACTGGCCATTATCATTTAATGGCTAGTTTGATGACAGACCTCTCCCAGCTTGGTAACAAACCTTTCCCATTAGCCTTTTTTGAGAGTCCTGCTAACTTGTTTTTTAAACAGCTACTGGACCTTTGAACCAAGACTTAACACAGACAAGCATCTGCTGCTTCCTTTGATAACACCCCCATCTGAAACAACCAAACCACACCTCACTGCTCTAGTTTGAACTGTTTCATCTGAAGGCTTTTGTAAAATGATAGTTCATCTTTCCCTCTTTCATAGAATCGTAGAATCATTAAGGTTGGAAAAGACCTCTAAGATCAACAAGTCCAATTGTCAACCCAACGCTACCACGACCTGCTGAGTGAAGGAGCTGACTGCTAACAGAAGGGGTTCCCTTATAGACACTTGGGGTAAAGCCTGTAACACAGCGACGTCTGGGGAGCATCTTACTGTTGACAATTCATGCTAAAAGTTTTTCTGTTTTTTTTAAATTTTTATTATGCAACTCCTTTAAATGCCAACAGAACCCATCAGTTTTAGTAGCTCCACCACAAGCTTGTTGGGGTTTTTTGTGTTTATTTGTTTGTTTTTTCCCTGTACATGATGGCAATGAAGAGATGAGACTTTTAGCGTCTGATAGATAAGAAGGGGAAGCTTGTAGTGAAGGCCTGGCCTGACACATGATGGTTTAACCTGTTGTTAGCTACTCTTAATGTTTGCAAAGCAGCTGAATTGTTTCTTCAGTCGTGTTTTGAAAGCTTTCTTTAGTGTGAGCCCAGACGAGACGAGACGTTAAACAGTCTGATTTATGAGCCCACTTGATGTTTCTGCACTTATCAGGATTAATTTGCTCATTTGATGGGAAACGCAGCATGTTTTGGGCTCAGTTGATTGTCTGCCATGATCTCTAAGTTGTTTTTAGTATTGCTACATTCCTTGTACAGTTCATTATTCTGGAAGTGTGATTTATGTACTTTTTCCCCCAAGAGTTATGAGCTATTACTTGGCACTGCTAATGTGGAGGCCGTTCAAACGAACGTGCTTAACCGTGCAATCCGGTGCCGTTTATGTAACAGACCTGCTCCGTGCGTTGGGTACCTTTAAACTGTGCCAGGAATAACTGTACATTTTGTTCCTGGTCAAAACCCCTCTTTCTTGTTATTTTGTACTTGGTTAAAGTGTTTGTCGTGAATCTTAAAATCCATGCAGTTCTTTTACCTTCCTTGTACGTTTCACGTAAAGAGTGGGAAAGTGGAGGGTGAATAAAGTGGTCTGGTGAAAGGGTTGTGGGGTTTGTCTGCCCCTGAGGTAGGGAGCAAGAATTTGAGTTTCAATTTAAACTGAAGTTTAAGCCATCTCCTCGTTGCCTTCCTTACTTTCCCAGTATCATGATCCAACTCTACATCACTTGGAGTAGCTTAGGACCATGCTGGACCTTCTGGATTTGCTAAATCTAGCAGGTGGTTTATTGGTGGTGCTTCCTGGGTTATCCTAAAAAGTGTTGCAAGTTCAACTTCAGGCTTAAAAATCTCTTTGTTTTGTCTGTGCTCTGTGTGAGTATCATTTGTTGTGCATCGGGACATGCAAATTTCCATAAATGATACATTTTATGAACAGACCAGGCTATTATAACAGAATATAGAAACCTACATTTAATGTACCACCAGACATTGATCTGGTAGTCCTGGTAACAATTCGATTAGTTCTGGTCTTGTGCTGCAAAAATGAAATGTGAATGCACAGTTTTCCAAGTGAGTGTGTTTTCAAGTTTTTGTTTTGTTTTGTGTTTTTTTTAATTGAGAATTTAATCCTGTTGTCTTTGTGTGCAGGAGTTGTGTGTTGAGTATTGGACAGTGTAAGCGATTTACATTAATAGTGCTAATTCATTGTGAATGAAATAAGAATTCCAGTTTGCTCTAGAATAATTTGATTAGTATGATATGTTTGTGATTTTTAAGTGCTGTGTTTTGGGTTAACATTTCTTCTGTTTTAAAGTACATTGTATAATTTGTGAACTGTAATGTGCAAAAAGCTTGTTTATTAACGGGCTTTGGGTGCTGTGGTTAGTTTTTGGTTTCTTTTGTAACGTTGGTGTGTTTTGCTATTTGGATTTATCGTCTTTTACTGGAGGAAACAGAATCTTTGATATCATTGTCACTGCAAGTAAGAAGGAAATTTGAGATTGAATGTTACTCTAATGACCACATTTATAGTTAAATTTATGTTCCCATTTGAAAGATGGCATTGGTGGAGAGCTGTGCTTCACACAGTTTTTCTGTAATTTAAGTAGTTTGTATTTCTTTTCAGTTTTATTGTAGTTTTTTGTTTTCTCAAGATTTCTAAGGCTAGCTTCAGGGATAATTATTCTTACAGATTTCATGTTTTTGTTACTAACACAATGCCTCAGCCTTAAGGTTACATGTCTTTCAGTATAAGAATGGAAAATAATACACTTCTGAATAACAATACTGAATAATAAAATTCATGTCATTGTGAGAGGAATGAAATTTGGAGTGCAAAATATTACATTACAGTCTAGGGTTCATTTATATGTGTGGGAAGTTTATTTTCAAAAACCGGCCAAATAGAAAGATTGTGTTCACTCTGAAGCGAACATCACATTTATTTCTAAATTATATAACGGTTTAAACTCTGCTTACGGAATATCCATCGGATATCAGTCCTATGGAGATTAATTGTTGCACTAGTGAGGTGCTTGTTTAATTTAAATCTGTACGAGTTCATAAAAACGGTTTTATCTATGTGATCTCTAATGTCTTTTCCTTGTGAACATTGTTTATAAATGATTGAAGGAGTCTTCAGGATTAGCAGCTGCTCAACATATTTTTTTTTAACCATATCTGCTTGTGTATGTTCAAAACTTCCTTAAACTACAGGTTATCAGTTCCTCCATGGACTGTTCTCTGATTCTCATCAGCTGTAGTCCGTAAATAGAATGGTTTGGGTTGGAAGGGACCTTAAAGATCATCTAGTACTAATCTAATACTTCACAGACTGTTAAAATTTATCCTCATCAATCAGCTGTAAAGTGGCAAATGTGATGAGCATTTTGGGCATGAGAAGTAGTTAGCTAGAATTATTTATTCTGACGGTGTTTTCAAAACGTGTTTGATAACTTGGTGTGATTCAGTGTTAGAAAGCTGAGACGTTTGCCCCTCACTTTCCATATTTGTTGGCTTTTATTTTTTTAGCATATTGGAATTGTAGTTGGTCTGCACTTTCTCAAGGGGATGGGTGGAAATAACTAATTCAATATTATTTATGTCTTTGGGAAGGTAAGAGAAAATTACTATTTCTCTTTTTGAGGAGGAATTGCCATGGTAATACCATCAGGAGCAGATTTTTAGGATCTCTTGATTTCTCACCCTTGGGAAAGAAGACCAGAGTGTGCCTGTTTACAGAAAAATCCTCTGTATTTGAGGTATCTTGTTTGATAGTGAATAAAAACAATGAAAGCTTGAACCCAGCTCTTCTGCAGTGCCAGGCTTGATGGGGTTCTGAGCAACCTGATCTAGGTAGAGACATCCCTGCTGACTTCAGGGGTGTTGGACCAGATGACTGTGGAAGGTCCCTTCCAACCCAATGCATTCTATGATTCTATGAACTTTGTGTTACCAATAATCTCATCGTGGCTTTTCCTGCTTTGCTTGTGATTTGCCTTCCAAATTTTAGAGAAGGGGAAGGATTGCCACGTAGCTTTATGTCCTTCTTTTACCATTGTGTATAGCAACCATCCAAATTTTGATGAAAGGCTGAGATCCTGTGAGACCACTGATATATGATAATAAAAATCAAGCTTTGTGGTTTTTTGTGTTAAGGTAGGCAGAACTTTTTTCCGTATATAAAAGCATGCCCGGTTATTGTTAGGGTTACAGAGCTAGTTGGCAGTTGTTACCAGGCCGTTATACACCAGCCGAGGATTTTTCATAGTGTTGAAGGCAGTTCACAACAGTACTTTTGGCGATTGCAATATTGTTGAGCAGACCTGACGGAAAGCCTCTTTGGATGGAATGTGTTTCAGGACGTGGAGATTGTAGCCAGCTTCATCTCAGGAGGTTTGAGTCTGAGTCTGGCTGATGCTTTGGTTTTTAAGGGCATTTTACTAATTTAGCTTGCTAGAAGTACTTTCTTCTGGTTTGACTTTTGGTATTTGTCCTCCAGTCCTGCTGCTTGGGTTGGCTGCAGTAATTTATCAGTTGGGAGGGTCAGTCTAGTTAGCTTCCCTTCATGGAAAACATTCAGGGGCAGGAAGGAGGAGTATCCAGCTCCTGGCATGAAAGAGAGACAGCAGTGAAGCACTTTAAACTTAGTTACTATAGATGGGTAAATTCTGCGTTTTTGGGAATTCGAGATTCTTTAGCCATAAAATTAGAGGTGGCGAGTTCTCATGATTTGTGTTTGACCAGATTTGACAGACTTTGCCACTTTTGCTGTCGTATGTTTGCATAACATTTTAATGATTATGAGTAGCTGTTGCGTCAAAACCTCGATTATTAAAAAGCGGGACTTCTGGAGTACGGTTGCACTGTGGCTTCTGTCAACAGGCTTACTGTTCAGAGTAGACATGGCCCTTCTGATAGTGTGTGTGGAGGAGAAGCGTGGCTTTCTTCTGAGACTGGTCTGACAAAAAGAGCTTTCTGCCTTTCTTGGGAAGAGCAAACTGCAAGTGTGTTTGCGATGGGCCCCGCGCTGCTCTCAGACCCTGGAGGTGCTGCTGTCCTTTCAGTTGGAAGGAGGATGCTTGGAGAGAAGATATTTAGCTTGTTCTGTTGTCTGAAAAATGTCTTCACTTGCAAACTCTGTTAAGCATCAGGCAGCCTGTAAGTGAGGGTTTCTATTAGTTCCTCTGGGACAAAAATAAGAACAGCTTTCTCAAGAAGAGGAGGAGGTTGACCTGTGCATCTGCCAGCTCTCAAAATATTGTTCTAAGCCCTGGAATTTTGTAACTTTCCTTAAAAGAAAAAAACCACCTCAATTTTTTTTAAAAAATAATTCAGAGTTCTACACTGTATTGGCAGTTAGTTACCATTCCCCATGTAATATGTGAGTTTCTGAACTTTCTTGCTGATTATTTTGTATTAAGTGATTTTAATCACTTATAATCAGCATTTGATGTTTTTTATTTTTAAAGACAACAGCATGTGATAAATAAAATCACACTAATTCATTTTTTTCTTAGGTCGTGTGCGGAATGTGCCTAGCCTTTGTCAGAAACAATTTAACTGTTGTCCAACATCAGTGAAACTTTTCTAGGCATTTTTATAAGCTGCAGCAGAAATGAAATAGCATTAACCTGTGTTCTGTTTCTAATTAGTTTGGAAAGATTGTGTGACGTACGCGTGTTCAAACAATAAGGTTGGGAGTGAGTGTCTCATCCAGACTACATGTAGTCTATAATACTTAGTTTACAGCGTGGTGATGATAAACCACTAGTTTGAAAATGTTTTTTAGATTAGGTTTGTATTAGTTGAACTCATAACTCCGTGGGTAAATTACAATATGTGGAAATGAACCAATTGAGACAAAGAAATTTTTGTTCCATTTGCAGATACTGAGAGCTACTACTTAAAATTGCGACCAGTGGGAAATGTAAAAGATGAGGTAATCCCCTAAAGAAAAAGGACCGTGGTTGTGAAACACATTAAACATAAATCTTGTAAAGCTTGTAGCGAATGCGCTGAATTGAACCTGCTCAGAGTTCATGCTAACAAGAAATCCTGGTCAACGAAGGCAGATGAAGAAATTGTAAATGACTGTATTTGAACTAGTCTGGAATTCCAGAACACAAAGCTGACTAAATATGCATCTCTCATTAGTTTAGAGGTCACGGTGAAACTTAAAAATGGCTATGTTACAAGACCCAAGGCTGCTGGAACAGCTTGCTGGTGACATTGTTTAAATCTCTGCCATTTTCCAGGGGTTAGAGCAGAGAAATAGGGATCAGGGGTCTCTGGATTTTGCTCCCAGTATTTCACTGAGGAACTGTAGGTGGACCATGAAAACTCACCTCAGTCTGCTTTTACTTGTATCGTAGAAGAGTTTGGCTTCACTTATTTATGATAGTGTCGCGGTCGGGCGCGCAGAGGTTCGGAATGATTTCTACAAGAACAACTTGGTGATTGTTGCCATGTCACACACACTTCCTTCTCATCTCTTGGCTTTCTTTCATAATGATCATACCAGCAGGGTCAGGTGCTACAAAATCACAGGGAAGAGTCAGAATGGATGGGCAAGCAGAGATGTTGTTAAGTGTATGATGATGAACAAGAACAAGTGGAAGGTCCTGCACCTGGGTTGGGGCAATCCTTGGTATCAGTACAGGCTGAGGGATGAAGGGTTTGAGAGGAGCCCTGCAGAGGAGACCTTGAGGGTGCTGGTAGATGAAAAATTGGACATGAGACAGCAATGTGTGTTTGTAGCCCAGGAAGCCAATGTATTCTGGGCTGCATCAAAAGAAGCATGGTCAGCAGTTTGAGGAAGGGGATCCTGCCCCTCTGCTCCACTCTGATGAGACTCTGCCTGCAGTGCTGGGGCAGCTCTGGAGNTTGTGGCCTTTCAATACTTAAAGAGGGCTTATGAGAAAGTAGGGGAAAAGACTTTTTACAAGGGTCTGTGGTGACAAGAGTCAATGGTTTTAAACTTAAAGAGGGGAGATGTAGTTTGCATGCAAGGAAGAAATTTTTTACAGTGAAGGTGTTGAGTCACTGGAACAGAGGAGTTGTGGACGCCTCATAATTGGAAGTGTTCAAGGTCAGGTTGGACAGGGCTTTGAGCAACTTAGGCTGCTGAAAGATCCCTGCCCGTGGCAGGAGGGGTGGGCTAGATGATCTTTAAAGGTCCCTTCTGACCCAACCCATTCTGTGTTTCTGTCTAGCGTTGGAGTTCCATATAGCTGTGGGCTCAGGACAAGGGGGTCTTGTTATCCTGATACTTGGTTCCTGTGTCAAGCGTGGGCAGACCTGTTGTTTCTGTGTGTTGTTGTTCCGGTGGCTCCTGGTCATGCAGCAGAAACATCTTCCATGGATCACTTCCAGATGAGGAGGAGGGAGGTGGGAAGTCTTCCCGCTGCAGGGACAGTGAGGGATGGATGGATAGGTGTGTGTGCTCCTTTTCACCGTTTTGGAGCTGGAAATCTGAAGAGTTTGCTGCCTCTGAGTCCTGGGGGATCATGGGCTACGTGCAAGTGTGCTCGTATGTTCCTGGGCTGGCCGGAGAGGTCTTTCAGCTCTTATCTTTTATTCTGTCTGGCAGCATTACTAATCAAAACCATTTTTGACAGTTGTCATGAGCTTTCTGCAGGCTGGCTTGCAGCTGTTTTCTGTCTTTCTGCAGTGTGGTTGGAGAGGAGAAAGGTTTTAGCTGGCTTCAGTGGATCATTTCTCAAATGCAGAAACCTCTACTTGGTGCTGGTGGTGAGGCAACCTCGCTTGGACCTCCTTTCTCTAGCATTTCTGTCAAGACAGAGGAGATTAAATGGCCTATTTCTCCAGTTTCCCATCCTGGCTGCTGGCCGGGTTTGTGGGCAGTTGAGTTCGTGAGCATTATACTGCTGAATTTTATTTTTTTTTCTAGCTTCCTGATATTTAGTTGATTGCAGCATTGAGCTGTTCAATCCTTTGTGCAGAGAAAAACTAGAAAAGGGTGAAAGTCAGTTACAGTCTGGGACAAGGAATCCCAATTAAATACCAAACATTTTCTGGGAGGAGGGTGGCAGGAAGGAAAGGGAGAAGAACAGGTAGAGAAGTCAGGAGAAGGAAAAAAAAATTCATCATCATGTTGGAAAAAGTTACAAATACCACAACTGCAGACTGCTGGGTTCAGATGAAGATAATTAAATACTAATGCTTTTATTTCATCCTCCTGGTGGCACACGGTCCTTGATTATTTCTGTGCTTGCTTCGTTTGTTGAGTGTGTTCTGCAGCTGGAATTTTGAAAGCTCTTTAAGGGGAGAAGCAAGGGGGTGTTCCTGCAGCGGACACACAGCAAAGGTTAAATGCAAAGTCTGTCACCACAATGTATATTATCTTTTGGGTGTTACAAAGATCAGGGTAGTTTAGTTGGGTAGTAGAATAGAGCTTAAGTGAATTAATAAGAGAGTTCATTAACCCTGAAGGTACAGATTTGATTCAGTGAGGCAATGGAATTTGTTGGTGTAATAGAAATCACACTGAACTCATCAAATATTTATTTGTGCCTGTGTTTACACAACAAATCTGCAAATATTCTAAGGAAGGAGCAAGACAACTCAAAAAGAGCCACCCATGCTATTAATCTTTTTACTTTCAATGCTAGCTTATTTTTACCATATTAGTGATGAGTTTTACAAAACCCCAAACATCTAGTTAGAGGATCAGTGTGCATTTATTATCTGGGAGAGGAGAACTGTTTTCAGGTAGTACTTCTGCTGTGTAAGATGCGTGGCCAGGTGCGTGCTTTATTTGCTTTCTACCCTCTAATCTTTAAGCTGGTTTTCTCTCTTCCCCCACAAATCAGAGCAGATTTGGCCCTTGTGGGTCCAGAGCTTCTACAAGAAGCTGATAATTGCTGAGGGTTGTGAATGTTGTGGATATGTGCTTTATTTTCATTTGAGGCAGGCAGTTAACCATGATTTACCGTAATAGTATTGTATTATCCTTGTAATGAAGATGCATAGATATTGTGTAAGTAACCAGAGGAAAAGGAGATCAAATATTACAGAAGGCAAAGGTGGGTGTTTGGTGCAATATTTTCTCTGGGTGTTCACATTCTGAAAGGTGAAAATGGAAAAAAATGGTGAAGTTTCAGAAAATGGGTGCAAGGCTGTAATGAACTCTTTAAAATATGTTTCATCACAGGATTTAAGTTGTTTAGTTTATAGAGTTCACATAGAGTTTAAATATATGTCTTTTTAAAAGCACCAGTTCAGCTTCAGTGTTGTATTTTAACATTTTAAAAATATATTTTAAATTCTTAAAACATACAGAATGTCAGTAAATTCTATATTGGTATTGTAGTAATTTCATCACAAGCTGTAACAATAAATAAGCTCATCAGCTAAGTTACATCTGCCCTCTGGAGTAAGGTTTAGATGGAGACGGTTACCTTACACTTGAAATTTTGTGGACAGAAATTGAGAATAAAATTTGATTTCAGAAATTTCTTGTGCATTTTCCTATTCATTGTTTTTTCTGAATCTCACCAAATCTCTTTGTAGCACTTGTCCTTGTGTTCAAAAGCTGCGTGACGGTTAGCTAGTAAGAGCTGTAACAATAGTTCATTTGCAGTATGTAATCACGTTGAAAAATATTAGTAATGATTCCAGATAGACTGTCAAAAAACTTTTTTTTTTACTGTAATTTGCTTTTCGTGAAGAAACCAAAATTTTACAGGGCAGAGCTCTCAGCCAGCTATTGTAGCCAAGATCAGCAAACTTCGCAGGAATGAAAAGTCTTTTGTGGTATTCCATCCCTTTTTTTATTCTTGCAAAAAAATTGTACTATTTTAATTAAATCTGTAAATTGCTGTAAATGACTGCCAAAGATCTGTGCCTTTCAGGGGACATCTCTTTTAATAGTTTGTTGGGTATTTTTAAAATGCATGTTTAGAAGTAGATGCCAAAATTTGTCAAGCGATTAAAAACCATGCATTTCTAAACTAATTAATCTTACATTAGCCTCCACTGCTTGCATTTGCACTTTCAACTTCAGCAAAACAGTAACTATTTTGAGGAAGTATTATAAAAACATTTTATTTTTTGGAATACTTAGAAAATTCAAAACATCTGGAATCTAAAGTACTGTTTTTCTTGCCGTTTTTCCTACAGTTTCCATCAATAACGCACAATTATTTTCCACTTCAGTTTTTTTTTTAACCACTTGCAAGGAATTTGAACAGAAGCGACTGCTTCCTTGGAGCGGGAGCAGTTGGTCGTCTTGGTCTGGAGATGACACTGGAGCTTGCACGGCGTGACGGAGTGGTGATACATGAAGCAGCCCTTTCCCCCCACGTATAATGTAATACAGCATACATTCCTCACAATGAAGAACAATTTTTGGATTTAGTAACTATCAGCTTGGCAACACATTTATTTCACACTGAGATCACTAAAACCATCTGTTGATCATTTGCGTTCTTACGGACCTCTGACTCCTGCCTCCGAATACAAGTACCTAAAGTCATTGCCTAAGCCTGTTGTGATTCTGATTTAAGGCTTATTCATAGGGAATTGAATGCAAATAAATCTTAAATTTTTACAGCTTTATAAAAATCTGATTATAATGAAATTTTTAATGATAACAGAGGCAGAAACAGCTAAAAAGGATCAAAATTCCTAGTTGGTGGTTTCTTTGGGAACACTATTATTATTGCTTAAATGGACAGTTTTGCCTTTTTATTCAGTTACCCTGACACAATGAAAATATTTCAAATCAGTTGTATTTCATTGTCACAGTTATGCATCCTAACATAAAATACAATGTCATTTTAAATATTTTTAGTATTTTAAAATGGATGTAATTTATACTATATTTTTAAAGTAGGAAGTAATAAGCGTAATTTTATGTAAAAACTTGTCGTTCAGTGGAGAAATGTCTAATATAAATATATGCAAGCATTTTAGAAGGTATTTTAAAGATTGAAAAGAGCTGATATCACAACCAGGTAATTAAACTTCCTCTAAATGGCATGTAACTGTTGATGCCTCTGCTCAAGTATACTGTGAACTGTGAACCAAAAGAGCTCTGAAAACTGTTTTGTGGTGCAGAAGAGAAGTTTTGATCTGATGCCTGAAACTTTGCTAAGCTTTTCCAGTAGAAATCTATTGCAGAAGAAATCAAATAAATTATTTTATTAGGTAGTTTAAGTTGAAAGATAGATTAATTTGTGACAGAGCAGTACTTTGCATGCTTTTGTCAGATTTAATCCAATTCAATAAACTTCCCATTTCAATGTATTTAATACTTTTTCAAAAAAATATTTAAAGTTGTGACATTTGTGTTCAGTGGATTTAAAGTTAATTACTGTTGGAACAGATTATATGAGAATATTATATGGCCTGAATATTGTCTATTATTGTACCAATTTTCATTGATTTGAAATTAAAAAGCAAGAATATTCTGGGCAAAGTGTATTCAGTAGACTGGATTTTTGGTCAAAGTAGATGTGATGTCTTGTAGGGATCCTTTTACTAGCAGCAAGATATTATCCCATTGGGAATTTCAGAAGTTATAAGAGGCGTGTGAGCATATTGTTCTTTTTTTTGTTATCGTTGTAGGATTCTTAATTCATGCTGCCTTTTTTCCCCTGTATTATTTATGGAGCATTAGCTATGGTGGAGTTTGTCTTTAACATTTCAAAAAGTAAGAGTTTTTTGGTACATTTATGTTTTAAGTTTCTCCACCCGCCTGCTTATTCCTCCGTATCCGGCCTGGACAGCTTGAGTGCCGGCAGGACACTCTGTGTTTCAGGATTTCAGTGTGGCTTGGCTTGCCACAGCTAGAAACCACGAAAGGAAGGATGGCTTTTCACTTGGCTGGCATGAAGCATTTCCACCACTGATGGAGAATTTGAGGAATTGGGGTGTGCTTCTTTGGGAAGTACAGGGAATTCACAGGTCATCTGTAAACTGCACTTTTTTGTGGCCTTGTCACGGAAAACGTTGTTGTGAAATGCTGGAACAGGTCGGTCAGAGAGGTTGTGGAGCCTCCATCCTTAGAAATGCTGAAAACGAGCCTGAACAAGCCCTGGACAGCCTGCTCCAAGGTCTCTATGTAAGACCATATGACCCCAGTGGTCTCTGCCGTATGATTCTGTTTGTGCCTGCATTTGTGGAGCAGAAAGGAAAAAGATGGAAATTGCAGATAATGCACAACTTTGTTAAAAACAGAAGTGTTAGAGATAAATTCAGGTGTTAAGACTGGCCAAATTTTCCTAGCCTGATCACTTATCATTAGTCTGTGTGATATTTTAGTTTTGTGAATGCGTTAAAAAAATTTCTGAACAGTTTAATCTGTTCTTCCGTGTTGCTGCCTTTGAATCTCAACACATTGTTCACAGTTACTCTTTGGAGAAAGGATACAAACTTGAAATGTTTTCTCCTGATGCCCACCTCCTTCATCTTAAGCATTACACCAACAGTAAGCTTGAGTCTGATTACTCTTTTGAAAGATGAACTTCTTTAAGTATCCCCTTGGATTTTGCATACTTAAAACCCCAATAGTCTTCCTCCAGCCTTGTCATTGTCAGTTCATGAATGGCTGTAGGTGGCCTCATCCCCCCCACGCTGTTTGGGTAGGAAGCTGTGATTGTAGGGCTAATCTTCTTAGTGGCAATCGGCATTTGAAGAGGGGCAACCACAGGAGGACATCTATGGTGCTGGATTTGCTGTTGCTGTGATTTGTCCTTGCTTCTGAATGACATCTGGAATTAACGATGTGAGTACAAGTGTATTAAGAGAGACCCTTTACTAGTAGATGTGAAAGGAAAGTCACACACGCCAGCGGTTTTCAAAGGAAACAAAAGCAGCTTAAGCTGTATCGACAGAATGCTCAATTCGGTCGGAACATCCTTAAAAATGTTGGTGAAAGAAACCAATTTTGGGAAACACAAAAGATTCCATGAGGTTCACTTCATTTGTCAAAGAAGGAGGGTTTGAGAAGAAGAATCGCACTCGAGCATTGCCCTGCCTTGTCGTGGGTGTAAATGAAGTAATACGTTTTGCAGTCCAGTGCTCTGGAGCTCAAACATTCATTTACAGATGGAGGGGGGAAACATAAGGTAATTAAAAGCTCTTTTATGATTTTTTTTTTCTGCAGGCAATTATTTAGAAAAGGGTAAACCCCAGTTAATCCATGTCTAGGAAGACTGAGGAATTAATCTAGAGAGGTGTCTTGGATATTACATTAATTGAGATACAGCCGTCTTAACGTGGCATAGCTGGGTTCAGCAAGTCTTGCAGTCATGTAAGCATTGAGCAGCTTATTTTTTAAATCACCATTTAGAAGGAGAATCAGCTACTGCAAACTACTTTTATTTATACGCTTTCTAAATGTTTTTTCAAACAGCCTGCTAATTACTTTTTAACACAGATCCTTAAATGTTAGATTTTTTTTTTTTTTTATTAGAACCAGATATTAAAAACATGTTTCATGACAGTTGAAATTGAAACCAGCTTCCCGACTTGCTATGGAAACAAGTCTTTAAAACAAATCTGTTCTCATGTACTCTGATGTGCCAATTCATGGTTTTATGTAACCGGTGAATTTTTTTTAATGCCTTTTTGCAACTGGCTCGTGAAGAGAAAAGTGTTACAGAACTTACGGGTTTTTGGTGTTACAGCCTGCCTGCCGAGTCAGCAATCTGGGTCTGTGTTGGAAGTGTGTGCTAATTGTCCCACTGGAGTAAAGAAGGGGTGGGACAACTGACACAGAAAGGGATGCAGCCTAACTAAGGATGAGCCCAACTGAAGGTTTCCCCAGAGTTGTGTTCCTTGTCATTTGCACGTGACAATGTCGTGTTTTGTAATGGCACCGTTACTAAGAGCTCGGAGGGGATCAGGTGCTTTTAGGAAGTGTTGTATCACGCTCTTGGTTTTTTGGT
Organism: Eurystomus gularis; assembly: GCA_013400335.1. Taxonomy (NCBI): domain Eukaryota; kingdom Metazoa; phylum Chordata; class Aves; order Coraciiformes; family Coraciidae; genus Eurystomus; species Eurystomus gularis. The sequence goes on along the minus strand of VZZY01006253.1, from coordinate 1,097 downwards.
ACTTGTTTGTTAATTTAAGTGTATAATATTAAACAGCAATTTCAAAAATAGATTCGTTTCATGAGTTGTAAAATACCGTATAGCTATTTTTTTCCCTTAGCATCCCACTTGTACCTGACAAGCTATGGAAGACCTTTATCTGGGATTGAGCAAATCTGACCTGAGTGAAGAGTCTTGTGTGACTGCTGCAGTGTCACGGGGGGGTCCGTGCACTGTTTAGGTGGTTACCTACACCATGACCTGAGTATCTATCCTCGATAGACCTCTTCCTTTGCTATAAACTTTTCCCTAACCTGTTCAGACTGTTTTTAAATAACTTACTGAAATGTAAGTTATTTACAGAAGTTTTATATAGTAAGTTATATTATATATAATCACTGAAGTAATTCAGTTGTCAAATGGTTGCTAAAGGTAGGTACTGCTTTAAAAAATGCTGAAAAAGGTAAAACAAATTGCAATGATGAGTTTTCTGTTTTATAAATAACTGATTTGTGTGTCTGTTTCTTGATGCAGGCCACAGAAACTTTGTTCCGAATGGCAGTAGCAAGAGGAGTTATTACACCTTTAAGACATGGAGAAGTAAGGCTAAACATATATAATTTTTCTCTTTTTTTAACATTGTTTATTAATAAAATACTTTACAAATTCCTGGGAGAGATATCGTCTTGAGGTAAGTGAAGAGGGCTGGGCTATACCTACGTGCATACCTATGTTACAACTTTATTTAAAAGAGAACAAAAATTTAAATCCTACTCGGTGGGAGACTTAAGTGTTCTTCAGAAAACCCCTCTATTTTTCTCTTTGCCTGAATCATAATTTATCTTTATAATAGAGCTGACTCAGAAGACTGTCCCTTTAGTCAGGTAATTTTTCCCTGGATTTTCTCTATTAAAAATTGTAGAATCGAGAGATTAACATGAGACTGAGCTTTGTTATTGGATAGCAGTGGAGAGATTACTTCATCCTTTGTCCATTTCTTTGAAAGAATAGTAACTTCAAGTAGTATATGAAGTATTAATACATTAATTATTCTAAAGAGGATAACATTTTTAATATTAATATAATAATATTAATATATATGAAATATATATTAATAT
>VZZY01006252.1:19520-49945 GCA_013400335.1 Eurystomus gularis | reverse complement strand
CTAACATTCTATGATTCTATTCCCTCCTGGACTAAGTAACTTCCTTATCTTTCAAAGGAATTCTTTAAACTAGTCTATTCCTGAAAGAGAACAATGCTTTTTTCTGGAAATCTTCAGCCCTTTTCCCCACTGCATTGACTTTCCTGTTTAGAAACAGCTCCCTAGTGAGCACAAGTTCCTCCACATTAAAAGTTCACTTAATTTTGTTCTCAGTTTTCTAGAAAAAATACATAAATGCAATATACTTGTACTTGTAGGTGCTTATATAGTAAAACTTAATTATACCATCTAAAGATATATTGGACCAATTACAATCAACCATTACACTAATGTTACAATAATATGACATATATGAATCACACAACTCTCTGCTGGCATAATCTTGCCTTAATAGATTTTCTCCTACTAGTGTCTACTAAGTTCTAGAAGTTAAAAATTATTGAAACTCTAGAGTAAATGACATCCATAGTTACATTTACAGTATATACTACTACTTCTGTGTATAAATATACAACATGCATTGTAACACACCGAGTATAATTATTTTATGTTACCCAGTGTTCAGTATGATATGGAAAAGTGTCTTTAGTGATCTGTATGCTGGTGGCATTGTGCATATTTCTAGTTCAGAGAAAACAGGATACCTCACTTATCTGAAGATTTAAAAAACACTACTATCTCCATCACTATTGATATAAAATGAATGGGTTTTATGTTATGCAAATATGTGGTTAAATAGATTCATAACGTAGTGCTTCACCAAGTGTGAAGAGATGTAGGTGAACATTTGTGTGTAATCTACTTCACACTTATTCTCCTTGGGTGGTTGACAATGAATTAATGTCAAAAATCAATTTACTTACTGTGAGTGGGGTATTTGGGTTGTTTCAGGGAAAAAACCAAGGGTAATAATTCACATTTTCCATTTTCCAGGAATAGTTTTGATTTAATTTTCCATTTAAAATCTAAATATTTGATTTTATACATCTTTGCTAAGTTTGGTATGAGACAGGTTCTATTTAATTCCAGCCAGTAACAATTAGGGTGTGTTTGAGTCAGCTATTTTAGTAAACTCATTTAAATTCAAATATATTTGTAGGACCAGAAGATGTTTCTAAAATCTGTCGCCCATTTTATGTCATAAACCTGGATTATGCTGGTTTACAGTGGTATTTTCCTTCAGCTGTTTCTAAAACAAAAAAAGGCCACAGAAAAATGCAGAAAAATCGCTATGAAAAGAGCCTCACAGCTTTGGTTAACGATGAAAGTGTTTCAAGGCTGCTGGTCTATTTGTAAGCATAGCACAGGATACTTTAACTTGCACTTATTCTAAGCCATCAGAAGCTACAGTTTTTGTAGTAAACATAAAAGCTGAGCCCTGCTGTTTTAGGCAAAAGCTACCCTGTGTTTGTATACATAATCCTGTACATATATATATAAAGCATAGAAGAATGTCTACAGTTCCTCTGAGAAATATTTTTTCAATTGTCATCAACTCTTATAGGCTAATCAAATAAAACAATTTGATTGGCCAAAGAAATGCAGAATATCCCAACCATCTGTCAATTTTAGTGGTAAGGTAAACAAAGAGCAATAGAAAGACATGACCAGCAGAGAGTTAAGAGATTTTTCTCTTTACTGATGGCCATGTTTTGATTTTTCTGCTGTATTTTCAATTTGCAAATATGTAATCTAATAGCATTATTCCAAAAATACCTAGCTACTACTGCTTATTAAGAAAGTAGGAATGATGGCTCTAGAGCAACATGCAGATTGTTTGCTGTTGGTAGGAGCTGCATATTGTCTAGACTTTCTTAGTGCTGACATATTTAATACTTCAAAGCTGGTTTATACAGTATTTAGCTCAATGGAGACAGAAACCTGTTTTGCAACATCCATCCTAGATGAAGAACATGAAGACCAATTTTTTTGAGATTTCAGTTAATTTATGATATTTATATTGTATTCTTCACTCAGTTTGGTCATGAGGTAAGTATTTTTGCAATATTAAAATATAAAAATTGAACAGCTATATCTTTCTTCCTAAAATTCGGCATTCTTCATTGTTATTCTCTAGTTAGTGCTTATTATTGAGCGTGATTCTATTTGATTGTAATTGTATGTCACAGACAGATATTACTAGATGTTGTACAAACTTGTTTAAGTAAGATAGAACCCCCCTACCTTACAAAAGGGCAAAACCACCTTTACTATAGCTGGGAATTCAAACAGAAGTGACCCTAAGATATATAGGTCTCAGCAGAAATGAAGACAATAGGAACTTCTTCTCATGAGTTTGCTGCTTCTTTCTTCAAAACCCAGTTGTTTCTAGGAAGTTTCAATAAAAGTGCAAAATAGAGCTTTTCCTTCAAAGCTTAGCATTTTATCTGTATTAAAATAAATGCTAGAGTCTGTTGAGGTTTTAGCTGAATAGAATCATAGAATCTATAGGCTGTAAGGGACCTCTAGAGATCATCTGGTCCAGCCTCCATACTCAAGTAGGGACATTTACCTAGGTCAGGTTGCTCAGGGCCCCATCAAGCCTGACCTTGAATGACTCCAGGGATGGGGCCACCTCTCTGGGCAGCCTGTTCCAGTGATCTGTCACCCTCGTGTTAAAGAACTTTTTCCTAATATCCAGCCTAAATCTATCCTTTCCTAGCTTAAAACCATTACTCCTTGTCCTATCGCTACAAACCCGTTTAAAGAGACCTTCCCCTGCCTTCCTGTAGGCCCCCTTCAGGTACTGGAAGGTCAGTATAAGGTGTCCCTGGAGCCTTCTCTTCTCCAGGCTGAACAGCCCCAACTCCCTCAGTCTGTCCTCATATGAGAGATGCTCCATTCCCCTGATCATTTTGGTGGCCCTTCTCTGGATACGCTGCAATATGTCCACATCCTTGTTGTGCTGGAGGCTCCAGAACTGGATGCAATACTCCAGGTGAGGTCTCACCAGGACAGAGTAGAGGGGCAGAATAATCTCTCTTGATCTGCTGGCCACAGTTCTTTTGATGCAGCCCAGGATGTGATTGGCCTTCTGGGCTGCGATCACACATTGGTGGCTCATACCCAGTTTTTCATCCACCAGCACCCCCAAGTCCCTTTCACAGGGCTGCTCTCCTGTATATCCTCTCCCAGCCTATACTGATAATGCTGGTTGCCCTGGCTCAGGTGCAGGCCTCAGCCCAAGTGCAGAACCCTGCACTTGGCCTTGTTGAACCTCATAAAGTTCATCTGGGCCCACCTCTCCAGCCTATCCAGGTCCCTCTGGATGGCATCCCATCCCTCTGGCATATCAACTGCACCCCCAAGCTTAGTATCATCCACAAACTTGCTGAGGGTGCACTCAATGCCACTGCCAAAGTCATTTATGAAGTTATTAAACAACACTGGTCCTAGCACAGACCGCTGGGGGACACCACTCGTCACCTGCCTCTATGTGGACATCGAGCCATTGACCATCACTCTCTGGATGCAACCATCCAGCCAGTTCTTTATTCACTGAACAGTCCACCCATTGAAGCCTAATTCTCCAGCTTCGAGATAAGGATGTTGTGGGGGATCGTGTCAAAGGTCTTGCAGAAGTCCAGATTGATGACATCCATAAGTTTCCCCATGTCGACTGATGCAGACACTGCATTGTAAAAGGCCACTATGTTGGTCAGGCAGGACTTGCCCCTAGTAAATCCATGCTGACTACCTAGGATTACCTCCCTGTCCTCCATGTGCCTTAGCATATCCCCTAGGAGGATCTGTTCCATGATCTTCCCAGGCACAGAGGTGAGGCTGACAGGTTGGTAGCTCCCAGGGTCATCTTTTTTACCCTTTTTAAAGATGAGTATGATATTTCCCTTTTTCCAATCACTAGGAACTTCACCTGACTGCCATGACTTTTCAAATATGGAGAGAATAAATGAAGAATAATTGTTTAATGGCTACCCACATTACAAACAAGTTTTGAACTAGAAGTTTCTTCACCTGAACATAAGGAAGGTGCTCAGCATGCCAGTTCTTGAACATTTCTTTATTAAGATGCCTTGGTTAGCTAACAGAAATTGTCTCATACCTGGGACTATCCAAAGACCCATCTTTGGATCAGGGCTCTACAACCCTTTTTTATAGCCCTGTTAATCACAGGTTCTTTGAGGAAAGGGAATACTCAGAAAAAATGCATTTTTACAGAAAGGGAAATTAAAAAGCGAGTACAGTTCTGGAAAACACAATATACAAGAGAAATGAAGAGTGTTTTGACATATTTGTTTGGAGTTGGGGGCTACTGCTAACTGATTTGTGGCATTTTTAAAACCTGAGAGGTTGCAAAGGAGCTGGTAGAGTTCTTCCACCATGAAAGGGTTACCCATTGACATGGGGAACACACTTGTCAAACGGAAGAAGCAAGATTCAATAGGTTCATCCATGTGTCATTGGGGCAATAGTAGATTTGGTGCATAACTACCTCTATGAAAGTAATAGGCCACCAATATATCTTATCATAATTATCTTTGATTCATTTAAGATAAAACAACTACTTGATGCAACAATTAAATAAAATCCAAGAACCCCATAATCACCAGCTACACAGAAGTTTTTGGTGGGACTATGGGCTACACAGAACTTTCGGTGGGACAGTGGATAGTGTCAAGTATTGTAAGTATCCAACCTTTACCGATTTACACATGCTTAAAAAACCTTTGAAAATAAAAATTAAAAAGAGACCATAAAAGATTTGTGGTTAGTTTTTGAAGAAGTAATGTCTTTCATTTACTTTTATATGCTGCCTGTTACTTAAAAATATTTGGCAGATTATAAAAAAAATGCCACCATACTTGGCATTGTTCAGATGGAGTCATTCTTGCTTATGCAGGATATTTTCTTTTTTCACTCAGGAGACTAAGGAGAACAACAGGAGAGGACAATTTTGCCTGAGTTTGCTGGCAGAAACTTTTCTCATTAAAATGGTGTAGGATCTTTATTGTCCACATTGAAAAAAATAATAAGGTTGCTCTTATAATACCTTAATTCAATTTTACACACTGCATTTGCCATGGCACTCAGTGTATCCAGTTTTGGAAGTTAATGACCTGAGTTAGCACGGAAAAGATCTAAACTTCTGTTTCCAGGGAATCTATTTTTATCTGCAGTTTTGGAACCACTATACCAGTATGTTTGTGAATACTTCATTCAATCCACATTAGAAGCTCCTAAATTAATATTCTTGGGGTAAGGGGGGGAAAGAAAGGAACAGAATTAATAAAAAAGGTTGTGAAAGTGTGAAAGTAATGAAAGTATGAAAATTTATGCTTTCCTCTCACTAAAACCCTTATAGATTGAAGTCTATTTTTTTCAGAAACTGCAATGTAATTTCCTTGTTTCCCAAGTTCCAGCTAGGACATTGCCATTATTCAGCTCTGCTTTCCTGAATGCTTCCCTTTCTCCCCTCAAATCATCTTTTATTTTTAAAAAAAGACACAATATATGTTTCCTCTGTTCCAGTTCTGTAATATATCAGCAAAGCTGTTTGGGTTTTAATTGATTTATTGTAAGTGATTTTGGTCTTTTATCGCTGGTGCTTCAACATAGAAAAGCTTCATTTTGAGGATGTTTCCTGTGTTCATGTGACTGATTTTTCACATTTGAGTTCTTAGGTTTATGGATTTTTACAGAATCTTCCTTATCCATGTCCTGAGAATCTGCCATATAAATACCTTTATTGGGCTGAGGTTTGGTACCTAATTAAGGCTGCTGTGAACAGCTGGAAAGATTCTAATCAACACCCATGGATAGTGGATTCTAAATGGGTTGCTGCAGCTAAAGAGACACTTTTACCAGTTTCACTGATTTTAAGACATATTGTAACAGAAATTTCTCTAGAAAGTATTGTACACTTTTAGGACAGAAGATATATAGTGCACATTGAAGAAGAAAAGCTACACTACACCGCTTTTATTTGTCTTCTCATAATCAAAACCAATGAGAATCCAGTGTGACACACATTTAAGCAAGCATTGTACAAGAAGCGGTGGTTTTCTGATGAAGAAAAAAGCACAAGCGTATAGGATGTTCTGTAAAATGGATGAATAATTCAGTTAATGAAAATGTTGTGCAGGATAGCTCTACTTCAGATAACAACCCACTCCAACATTTTGCAGAAATAAAGACATCTGAATAGTTTGAATGATATCTCAGTTTTCTGACAAAAGGGAGTAATTTTGACTTAAACCCAGATGAACCTTTGGAGGTGAGGAAAACTTTTCTTCAGCCTTAAAAATATGAAAAGGATTTTTTTAAAACGTGATGTTTGACTTATAGTGAAAAAATTACAGATTTGCGTTTTATTAATTTTCTTTCAAATGCTGCCTGTATAAGCTTGTTGTTGCATAGATTGTCCATCTGCTTATTCAAGTAACACAAGTACTTGTTACAATGCTGTTGTATTGCACGTTCGGAAAAAGATTGACATTACACTGCTGTATGTTAAATGAACTTTTAGAATTTTTCTTTATATATTATGAAGGGAAATAATTAATCTAAAGGGAGACTTCCTTAAGGATCTTTAGTAAATAAAAGTAATAGTAGCAGCAAACAATTACATGCACAAAATACAAGAAAGCAAAGAGAAATATCAAAAGACCTGATCAAAAGCACATCTGTGTAAGCAGACAGACGATTATTACCTTCAATAAAACAGAAATCTGGGCCTATCTGTATGTAATGTAGATATCTTCCTGTTTCAAACCCATTCAATAAACTGGCTTTATGGAAAGAAATGTAGCACATGTAGCCTTCTACATTGTATCAGGATGCTCAAGTTTTTTCTCATTGTAATATTAGGAATTTTCAAATAACATTTGAAATGAAATAACATTTTAACAATTTTGCATTGATCATAATTAAAACAAATAAAACACAAATGAAAACCTATAGGATTTTTCCAGTTCTTCCATGTTTCTTTCTCCAAATGTCTTCATAAGTACATGGACTTTCAGTGCTGAATTTCAGAATATACATCTAATGTACTTTCCACCTTCACAACTTATGTTTCCTTCTTCACAAATTTCATATACTACCTTGTCTCTATTGCTTCCTAATTAGTACAGTCTTTCTTCGTATTAAGACCTATTTGTGTACATAAAAATGTCTTATCCCTCTGCTTGTATTCACCTAAAAGACAGTGCATTTTATTAAAAAGATACACTTAAAATGAACAGAATATCTACAAAACGGCCCACTGCCTTGTGCAGTTTATTTTGTTTACTGAACTTTTTTTCCCATGGTATTTTCTTCATGTCTTCTGCCATCAGACATTTTCTGCAGTAAAATCCTGATAATGATTTTTCTCTGGCAACTTTCCATCTTTCTCTTGGCTAACAGTTATCACTGCTCACATTGTTCAACACTCACTGCTAGTTTGTTAGTGCTAAACCCATTATTACATATTTATACATTACATCTGAATTTCTATTAGGTAGCTAAATATAGTTTATTCAGTATCCTATGGGTTGTCTATTTTCATGTTGACATTTTCTAGTGTCTTCAATCATCTCTATTATATCCTAACTATCGATTATTTTTATGAAATTCAGATGTCTTCTCAGACAATAATTGTGGCTCCAGAACTGTACTTACTATTTAAAAAAGTAATAACTTTGTGAAACCAAATCTTGTATCATTATATGTCTTCATTATCCTTGTTGCACCTCATGCTGCTATCTCTCCATCTATTTCTCTCTGTGTGTGTATGTGCATCACTACATTACTGTTTTCAAATTATATTTATACTCTAAACAGCACCCATCTGCCATATAACCCATATGAAATATAACAGTCACATCTTCAAAGAACTCCAATAAATTATTAAAGCAATTATTCATGTAAGTCAATAAACTCTCTTATAAATATGTGTGGCCCACTTGCACTCTAAGTTTGAAGAAGTTGCTTTACAAATAATTGACATATATTCAAACTGGAAGAAACAAGACCAAACATTATAAATGAGTTACCATATTCAATCTATGCATCAAACCAGTGTTTTCAAAATCTAACTCTAAACTATTGCTTCTATGCTTAATAATAATTGTTTGTATAATATTATTTTTCTGAGAATATTTCAGTTCATCTTACTCAAAACTACCATAAAAATTAAAAATCAATAGAACCGAATAAGTGGAAGCTTATTCATTAAGAATTTCAAGATGACTCTACTAAAGGTGAACAAATTTTACCACAACATTGGACACAGATAAGTGCTGTGAGTACTTATGAACCATATACATTTTTTTAAGGGTAGCAAAACATAGGAAATCTGCATAGCTTATCTTAAAGCAGCTACATAAAATAAATATCAAAGTAGTAATTAGAACTCAGAGAGTTCTCATTTTTATTATATTTAGTCCAGTAGAGCATAAAGTTATTTTAACTATAATGGACTGACCTATATTTGTAAGTGACCGAAACAAAATTCTGTTTTGTTAGACAGTCTTTGGTATTACAAATGAATTGTTACTTAAAAGCTTGTATGCTTCTGTTTGCTACAAATTAGTTTTCAGTTACTCGACAATTACTGTGAGATCATTCACACTTCATGATTCTCTGATATCTGTTAGTTTCTTATACTGTGAAATTTTATTCTTGTCTTGAGTGTTTTCCAATTTCTTAGTTCTGATGGGAAAAGAGGAATTAATAAATCTAGTAATCATATTTTAAAACAATTTTCTGAAATTATAGTGGCTGGTGAAATCAGGAAAGATGACTGATCACCATTTATCTATTCTTGGGACTCTTAAGTTGTTGTTTTACCCAGCAAAAATAGAAAGTTCTTTATGTCCAACAGATTTCAATGGGATTTATGTCTTCTGAAAAACTGGCCTCATGTACATGACTTCCAAGTATATGAATCACAGGCATAGTAAAATCATCTCTGTATAGGAGGATAGATTAAAAGGTTATGAAGAACAGTATTGTTTGAAGGTCCAAACAATATGAAGTAGAAAGAAAAAAGCTACTGCTCTTAGAAGATAAATCCCATGTCGTCATGTAATGCATCTTGCACAAAGGCAAGATCTTGCAAGAGCAATCATCTAATTTGAAGAGCCTTAAGGAGGTGAACATTAAATTTAAAAAAACAGTCCATGTCCTACAAGAGAGGTATTGATGGTGGCATCTACAGATGGCATTGAAATGCTAGAGGATGTTTCATCCTGGAGAACACAGAATGAAAAATCATTCAAGTAGAGTAACTAGCTGACTAAACTCTGTACTTTACAGTCTATAAAAAGTCTTAAATGTCATACAGACAAGGTCTTTCAATAAATAAGTTAATGAAATCATTTTTTTCTCCACTTTGTTTAACACAAAAAGCTATAAACTTTCAGCTGAGAGGTGCAATCCTACTCAGAGGAGGGGTGCTTTGAACTTCTGTTTGCCTCAACACAAGAAAGAACAGGACACTGTTTCTTTGAGAGTATTGAGTATCTTTTTTGGGTGACGTGACTTTCCCTTTGGCAAATAATGAAGAGACGGGAAAAGAGAGCACCTACTAAAGACAAAGGCAGATTTACACCTCACCAGTGGCAGTTGCAGCAGCTGCAGGACCTGTTAGCAAGACTGTTTACAGACTCTGCAAAGGACACAAGGGTACGCCCACCATGAATGAGTTACAGCCCTGGAACCACTCTTCCTTCTGTGAGGAGGGCAATGAGTGGTGCTGAGATGACTCTCTAGGCTAATGATACCTTGGTGGGCTTTCTAGATCTCCCTGCAAGGCAGGGCCCTTGCTTGACTTCTGATTTAATTTAGGCTTCTCCAGGTAGGCACAAAATGAGCAAAAGTGGTCTCTGGGGTGCCATCTCTGAGGATAAGCCATGTTCACAATATAGTAGTTTTGTATATGTATGGGCTTTTTAATGTATTTTTTGCATATCTGATGTAGGTACCCTACATCCTTCTAAAACTTTCTGCTAGAGAAGCAAGATTGAAAAAACTTGTCTGTGCCCTTCCTGTGCTTTATGAGAAGACTGCTGTCTTACTATAGTAACTTTTAAAGTCTGGAAGTGCTGGGGAAGCAGCTGGACTCTGCATCTCTTATGCTCTTCACAGTGGACAAAGATACGGAGAGGTCAGGATTGTCTCTGTTTTGTACTAAAGAGCCCTTTGACCTCTGACCACTAGAGTATATTACAATATCATGACCATTAATTTTTAACGAGGCCCACCATATTGACCTCAAAATACATATAGTCAAATGTAGTATATACTACACCAGTAATTTTTAATTCAATTTTTCTAAAATAAGAGACATTCAGACAGATAATTCAAATCTCCCATCCTCATCCAGTCCAGACATAATTTAAAAATTAACTGGCAGAAATGCGTGCATAGGCAGGCATAGACACGTGCATAGACAGGCTTGTAACATAGGAACTGGATGGATGTTATGAGGTTGTGTTTTCCTACAAGTGCACACAAATGGCTCCCTGACCCGCTCTCAGTTTCAAATCCCTCTAAGCTGCCACAAAGGATTATAGACAAGAGTCTCCCAAGCAAGTGCTTTCTCTTCTTTCTTGTGGGTACTTTAAGCCCATCCTAGGCACAGTAGTTGTAGCTATATTCATTTGAACTGGCTCACAGGATTCGTAATAAGCCCTTTGAAGACTGTGTTCAAACCTTTGAATAATTTCATATCTAGAGCATTGCTATAGAAACACCAAATAATGTGTTGTAACCATTAATCATAGTATTATATGAGGTAGTTCTAATCAACAAGAAACAAGGCTGAAATTACTGGAAACTATAGAGAAGTGCTCACAAAAATGGTATGTGTTTCCAATTAGTACTACTGCTTTTCAAAATGGATGTGCAGTGCCTACTAATTTTCTGACATTCGTCTTTCTAAGAGGTAATATCAGTGTTTGCTGCTCTTGGAATTTTGCTAGGTTAGATGAAAATCTTTAATCAGAGACATGCATAAATTACAGTAACATGTAGAGAGAAACATTAACATTACTATTTTGCACCATACAGAATTCACTACATTTCATTTGAAGATCTGCTGTATGCTGCCTGGCTATGGAAGGCCTGATGAGGTAGGCCAATATAAAGAAATATACTGGCAGAAATCTGTGTGGCTTAAAGGCTTCATCACTCATGAGTGACAGAGCCAACTAGACAAGTTGATGGTATTGCCAGCTGCTTTGGACATCTCTACATGACCCATATCTGCAGCTAACAATAATCCTTCTTCACTGAAAGGCGTTCACTCAAGACTTTATGTACTTCCATATAAAAATATAAAAATAAGCAATTATATATTCATAAAAGTAGAAATTTTATGCCTTTTAAATTCTTGTGTTGAAGAATTCTTGTTTAGAAAACATTTAAATTCTCCTATAAAAAACATTCCCTTGTTTTCTACAACTTTTATTGTAGGAAAATATGTGCAGAAAGCCTTGGTATTCATCTTTTATTCGAGAATTCTGTATGGAGGTTCATGAAGGAAAAATCCTCACCACACATACTTTTTATTATGAAGCTAGATAATCAACTGAATAATATATTTTTCTCTGGATTTATATTGATTCACCCTGCTGTGAATACAAATTATAGGATATGACATTAAGATAATAAGACAAAAAAGAAAAAAAAAAAAGGGGGAAATTTCTTTGTTTGCAAATCTGAAGCATTAATTGCACTCCTGTGAGGCAATCTGGATGAAGCTTCTGCTAAGCAAATTAGATATAAACTGAAGGTGAGGGCAAAAGGGTCGCCACAACAAGGGAGCATCGAGTGACAGGCACTGGGACCTCCGATGCATGGCTTGTAGAGCAGATGTTCACAAGGATGCAGTGATTATTGAACTGGTAATAAAAAAGCATCAGCTTACAGGCAGCCACGATGGATGCTGGTAATTATAAAGCATCCCCTGGGAGGAAAATGACACAAGTCAGCCACATCTTTGCAATCACAGGGGCATAATTAAAGCTCTAGTAACAGTTGTTAATAGGGTGCAAATAAAACAGGGGGAAAATTTGAACACAGTCTTTTTCTTTTTTAAAGAGACGGCAAAGGACAATGTAATTACAGAGACTGCATGCTTTTTAATTTCATGATACAGTAAAACAAAGACCTTTAATGTATTTTATACATGCATATACATACCATATCAAATAAGGCAAAAGTGATTTAGTCTTTGACTGTGTCACATGATGGGGAGAACAGATTTTTTTACCAGAATGTTTATATTTTAATTTCCAAAATGGGCAAAACACAAATATAGGAAGAAAACGTAATATGTATAAATATTTGGCCATTTCATCCTCACAGGAGAGGTACAATGACAGTATATATGGTTAGCTAGTACTATCGGTGTTAATATAGACACAATAACAGTAAGATACTAGTAAGGCGGGTTGTATTATCTTTTATTGGACTAACTGGAAAAAGCAAATTCCCAATTTTTACACTGTTCAAGTATTTTTCAGCTATTTAAAGCATATTTTTTTGCATCCAAAGTATAACTGGTATGACTGGTTAGGCTTAATGATCTATAAATAGTTTATGTGTTCCATAGCTAGCATGATTAGGACTTAGACATCAACTTCAGTAGAAATCCTTATGAAGTGTTAGCTACATAAAAAATGTAAAATCTATCCTTCATATACAATAAAGACCTGTCAATCACACTTTGGCACAGAGTGATAAAAAGTGTCTTTGGTCTAAATCTTTCAAAATTCAAGTATTTTCATCTAACACTACTGTTATTCAAAAAACCACATAGATGTATTCCTTAGAAATTTTTGAGTCTGCAAATTTTTGGAGTTCCTTAATCCTCTCATTTTGTTTGAGTGGTTTTGAAACTTTGTTTTCATGTATTTATTGTCTTTACTCTTGTACCAGTTTTGCAGAATTTATCCAAGGGAACAGATGCTCCTCAAGAAATGTGGTATTCTAAGACTTTAGTTCTATACTTGATTACCTTCTTGAACATGAGCTATGTCATCTCATTTCCATTTGCATTTTTATTTCTATCACTTTCCTTCAGGACTTTTACCAGCAGTCAGTCTTGCAGGGCTCTCATCTCTTTCCTTACAAATGAACCTCCACTTTTTGTGAACAAAGCATAAACAAACACAGGTTATTCTGAACCTTCTACACCAAGAACAATCTTACCTAAAGTAAACCATCCTTTTCCAAGTTTTCTATGAGGACTAAATCTGTATTTTGCCTTCTTGCAATGTCAGCTTTCCTTTGCTTCCTGGTTCCTTAAAAACACATTTACCTGTAACTTCAACCCAAGTACCAACCTATCCTTTGCTTTTTATTCACTGGATCATTTATTCCATTACTACCAAAAGATTTGACATACTGGTTCATAATTTACGTTTGTTTTTGCAATCATTAAACAAGAGAGAATTTCACTTTTTCTTTATTAGGACTAAATTAAGAATTTTCAGCCAGAACAGTGATTGATGGCTACCATTAGTATTTGCAGGATATCAGTATTAAGATAGCACTAGGAATCATTGATAAGTGCCGATATATTCTACTGAGCAAACAGTCAATACTAATTGCAGCAGACAACCAATATGTTTAATTTAAAATACTCGTGCAGTGTTTAATGAAGGAAACCTAAAAAGAATTCAGTCCCATGTCAAAAGTTGTGCAAGAAATTAAAAAAAAAAACTATGCAAAAGAAAATATAAAATCAACACCAACTATGTTTTGCTAGGATGATAGCATCAAAATGATTAAAACTATGAAAATTATGAAATTAATCATATTCCAATAAGTCACTGAGAAAGCTTCAGATGAATAACATAATCAACTACCCACAATTTCACATATACAAAAATCCTCACTTTTACTTGGTTATATGTTAAATATTTGTAATTCTTTGCCAAGTCAAAACAACATGCCCAAAACTTCCAATAACATCAGGTAGAATAAAATTTTAAAAAGACATGTTATGGTTAATATGTGCAATTAGAACAACCTGCCTCAAACTCCAAATAGTTTTTAAAACTATAAATCATACTTATGGGAAGATTTTGACACAAGATTATGTATGCCGAATGTCCAAAATTGCTAAATAATAAACAACTAAAGTTTTGAACCTTCTACATACTTTGTTAGATGCAGAATATAGAATTGATTACATTGTGAATTATGTTAACTTTAGTGAGAAAAGTAAGTCATAGATAACTCTTTCTGATCATGTTCACCTTCCCTGTATGTAAGAAATGCCCACATTCCATCATAGCATCTGACACAACACGTAAACCCCATTGTCTAAAGATTAAATATCCAGGAAACAGAGTTTCTCTAGGTCATGAGTATGTTCAGTCTTACTGAAACAATACTTTAAAACTGAAAGCCTTAACTGAGAATATATTTACTGTTGCATACATATGTAACAACCATTCTTTAATTTCAGTAGTGTTTCACCAGTATTAAAATGGTCTTGATGACATCAGATTGAAGCCATTGTACAGCAAAACTGAAACATCATGAACTCCAATGGTTTTACAGTATGAGTATTTTCAGGTATGATACTAGACATTAATAAGGTTTCATCCTGTAGTACCAACAAATTTGCTTGCCCTACACTGAAATCGAAGAAAACTAGTGGAACAGGAATTAGATTTATGACTTACACATAAATATTCGTGTTGAACAAATAAGAAACCAAATTATAATCTTAAATGCAGTAAGAGTATTCCTAGATACAATTGAATTTTTCCAGTATAAACACATCCTCAGCAGGTAAAAATATCCTCATAAATTGCATGTGATGTACACAGCCAAATTTCTGTTTCCTTCCCTCCAAGGAAAAGGAAATAGCAACATCATCAAGAAGCTCATATAACTTGCTGAGTCCATACAACCAGTGGACATTCTCATTTAAACAGACCTATATAACAGATCTATATATTACTGAATATTTTGGTAATAATTTCTTGTAATTTGCTATACTTTTCATTCTCTCATTGGAATCATTACTTTAATTAATTATTAAGTCACATTGCCCCACAACTGATTTCCTTATCTCTAATTGCTTTGAGGTAATACTTGAGTAAATGTTGCAGTTGTCACCCACAGTTCTTGATCTTGGATTCCTTTCTGACAAAAAAAAGGAATGGCAATGCAGGTACCATTTTATAGGTAATAATGTTATGGCTCTGGGAAGTACTGGTGTTTCTGATGTTAGCTGAATGACATAAAAGTATAACAAAAGATTTCCCCTTAATTGTTAATATCAGCTATCATCAGTAGTTTGTCTTACGATATTGTTTTTCTTAGTGTGTAGCCACTACGGAGTAGTATCTGAGTTATCAGATTTACTTCATAGTAACTTCAAAAAATGAGGAGTATGTGTTAGTGAGCATTACAATACATTTAAAAAATGCTCATTTTATGTCTCTGTGACTTAATTTGAGTGTTTTATGGCTTTTAAAATATTCTGTGGCAACCGGGTTAAGAAATACTTAATATTGACCACCATCAGTGAAGCATCAATGAGGCCCTGTATCCTACTCCTAATGGCAGAAGGGGTCCATATTGGATGTTTCTAGGCATTATACAGTGATGAACTTTCATATT
Organism: Eurystomus gularis; assembly: GCA_013400335.1. Lineage (NCBI taxonomy): Eukaryota > Metazoa > Chordata > Aves > Coraciiformes > Coraciidae > Eurystomus > Eurystomus gularis. The sequence continues at coordinate 34,354 of VZZY01006252.1, read as the reverse complement.
TAAAAAATATTTCAAAGTTTGTGTTTAACTCTATTTTTCTAACAAACTGGATATCTAAGGCAAATTTGACTTCTAGACTTTCATTTAACTAGAAACGGTCATCATTTTCAGGGCTGCATGTCAAAACGCTTACTTGATATCCTCAATCAGTTTAAAGAGTGGAATAATCAGTCTGGCATGGTCTAAAAGTGATCTTATTGTTTTGCCAAATGCTTAGTCACAGTGGAAGCCCTTTACAACTCCTACTTCGTAGGAACTCTTGGTGTGATGGTTCTGATTTTTAAAACATCATATTATCTCCAATTTGTTTTTTTTTATTTCCCTCATGTGAAGGGCTCTGTGATTCAGATAGCTCCATTTCTGTAAGTTAACCAGCAGCAGGAGGGCAGATGTCACAGGGTGACTTTAGTACCTGTACTTTCTCCTCTCTGATAGAACTAGTTCACATGCCAGTTTTAAATAGCCTCCCCAAAATGCGTAATGGCCACCACCCACCGAGATCTAAGTCAGCCCTTGCTCACTTGGAGCTTGGCCAAAACTGCACTGCTGTGATGCAGAGCGTGTCACACTGCTTCTCCCTCTGATGTGGAAATGGAACTTTAACAGTCAGCAAATCTCCTTAATTTGAGTCTCTCCATTGAGGAATATCAGTTGGAATCTTCACTTAAAATGCCAGCAGCCAGCAATAACAACAAAAAGCCCCTTTCTAGTTCTCTGTCTAATCCTTGTTTAAACTTCCAAAGGTGTGCAAAAGCAAGGCTGCCGAGCAGTCGATGGAAGCAGTAATAACAGGAACAGTCAGTTTGCACAGGAAGAAAATGCATCGCTCATTAGTTCCTATATATACCAGGAAATATTAGTTCATATATTTCCTGCTGGAAATATAACACAGCAGACAGGAAACAGTCCAGGAGATTCCTGGACTGTGTGGAAGATAACTTCCTGACTTGGTAAGTGAGCCCACCAGGGGAGGTGCCTTGCTGGACCTGTTGCTTATGAACAGAGAGGGACTGGTGGGTGATGTGGTGGTCAGAGGCCATCTTGGGCTTAGCGACCATGAAATGATAGAGTTCTCAATTCTTGCCCAAGTAAGGAGGGGGAGCAGCAAGACTATTACCACGGACTTCCGAAGGGCAGACTTCAACCTGTTTAGAGCACTGGTTAAGAAAGTCCCTTGGAGTACAGTCCTAGAGGGCAAAGCTGGTGAAAGGGCTGGAAAGCATGCCCTATGAGGAGCAGCTGAGGGAACTGGGCTTGTTTAGTCTAGAGAAGAGGACACTGAGAGGAGACCTTATTGCCCTCTACAACTACCTAAAAGGAGGTTGTAGAGAGTTTGGGGTTGGTCTCTTCTCTCAAATTAGTAACGACAGGATGAGGGGAAATGGCCTCAAGTTGCATCAGGGGAGGTTTAGATTAGATATTAGAAAGAAATTCTTCACTGAGAGGGTAGTTAGGCACTGGAATAGACTGCCCAGGGTGGTGGTGGAGTCACCATTCCTGGAGGTGTTTAAAGAACAAATAGATGCAGTGCTTGAGGATATGGTGTAGTGGTTAGAGAGATGCTAGGACAAAGGTTGGACTTGATGACCCTGGAGGTCCTTTCCAACCATAATGATTCTGTGATTCTGTGATTCATTTTCAATGAACAAACAGTATTTCCTTAAGTAACCTCTCCTATTCTTCAAGGCTCCAATGTACTAATCTGTATTTCTGAAGCACTTATCATTGTAGCCTTGCAAAAGGCAAAAATCTTCTTAATATTTATGCAGATATATTGCTCACATCTAATATTTATGATTCTTTAAATTCCTTAGATTTAACCAGATGTACAATGTTCTCACTGCATATTGTGTCACAATAAGAATGCATATTGCATTTATGCACAGTCATAAACATGCATATTTATGTTACATTAAATGTGGGTAAAATTTGGACATGATTTTAGAGATATAATAAACTTCAAATTTTTCTGTGAATCTGATTATAAATAGAAAAAGGTGAGGTGTGATAAAAAGTAGATGAAAAGTTGAAGGGCTAGATTAGGTGAGAGTCAGCAAGGTGACAGCTGCAGTGTTATTACTGCTCTTTGGAAGGTTTGGTAGGACAGAGAATATATGAGGAAAACTGATGGAAGCAAACAAACTGATTTAACAGTTTCTTACTGTAACTCCCTCCGAAGCTAGTTCTCCCTTTCCAGTGAAAGCATGTCTGAAAGTAAACAACAACATAATATACTTTATATCCCATAGAAGAAATAAATAGCTTGTTCACCGAACTGGTTTCAAACTGACAGCTTGCCAGGCTAGACATGGTGACTGCTGCACCTCATTGGGGACCCCACATTTTAGCAAGACCAGCAAGGCTTTATGTAAGTGCACAGTGCAGAGCATAGCAGCACACATATGTTGAACTGCTTCAAATATGCAGATGTGTGTAGGCAGATGACCACAAACTGGAGATATAACTGCAGAGCAAAAGCCTCCATTTAGTATTTTTTTTTCTTCTGAAGCAGAGTCCCAACAGAAATAGCATTTGGGAATGCTTAGCATACTTTCAGAAGTGAACATGTACTCCTGAGAGAGTACTCCCCATCTGCTCTAGGACAGATTTTAAACACCAGCTGCAGAGTCCTTAAGTGAACATTTTGAAGTTACCTTGCAGTACTTGCTATAAACATTGCTGCTACCTGGCAACTCTTACTCTGATCAGCTCTTTAACCCAGATACCAGAGAAATGAGACTGTCTGGCTAGAGTATAAATGGGTCTGTGCTACGTCCATACTGGAGGAATGATTAATAAAGCAGTGATTTGCCTGAGATGGTATGTGGACAGCTTGTGCCACTGCTATAATCAAAAACATGATACAGCAGCCACCTAACACTGACAGAAAATGACTTTGAAAGGAAAAAAACCCCAAACAACCTAGATATTCAGGATCCAATACTTGCTATTGTTAAGGATGTAGTGCTTTCTGAGTTAATAGGAAACCAAACAGCAGATGACTAAAAAACCCCTTCACTTTGCCCCTGACTGGTCATGTCACAAAATCATGAGTAAGGCTTTGGTTTGCTTATGCACAAAACAGAAATGATGACTAGAGCACATGGCTGTTGTTTTGGTTTTTAGTTTTTGTTCTTTGGGTTTTTTTTTTACTTCATACATCAAAGTGAACAATTAAAATAATCTTTTGCAACCATTTACTTTTCTTTTGTCATTTCCCTGATGCAATAAAAATTCCCCACATTTGTATTGTTTGAAACCAATGACAGCTTCATTTAATTTTGTATGTTTTTCTTTAAACCCCAGTGTTTTGAAAACAGTCCTGCAATGCACAGCTTCTCATACACACAGAGTCTTCAGCACAGGCAATTATACAAGCTGAGCTTAAGTCCACAAACAGTGTCATTTCACCTAAATCTACATTTTTGGTGAATAAAATATTTGGCTGAAAAGCTTTGAAAAACTCTAATGGTCGTCTTCAACCTTCTCACAGAATTCTAGGGAGCTTGATTAAGGTTTATGGAAACATCCTGAGAATCTTTTATTGCAGTTGCTATAAGAATGTAAGGATTTTTTAATGGTTGTGACAATACCTCCTATATTCCTGAAACTTTGCAATAGCCTTCCTCAGAGCATGAAATTTTCATGCTGTAATTTAGTTATTGCAACATGGGAATACTCTACAAAAAGTTTATGTTTTTATCCAAAGTCCAAAGTTTTTAACAAATACAGTTTGCATAGTGTGAAAGAAGAGTCTTGTTAACCAAGAAAAGAATCATATGGATGTTACTGTCCGGTGGCTCGCCACAATATTTTAGGAAAATTAATCTTTTTAAGGAAACACTCATAGCAAAGCTTGAAATTAAATGTGTATATATATCTGTAGACAAGCAATTTTTGTGGGGATAAGCATTTTCACCAGTACTTTCTCATGCACCATTTTTAAAATTATTTCATGTTGTTTTTACTGAGCTCTTACTGTCAAAAAACAGCTTTCATCACCAGACTGGGGCCCTCTGTTCAGCATTTTTAGAGCAGTCAGGGGTGAGGGTATGGAACTCCCATGCCCACATTAATAAATTACCATTTGCCTCAGCTCTACTATCCATTGCTCCCTATACAGCAACAGATCATATACTGATAGTAAATCAGATCCAGTATGTTTTCCTAATTTTAGTTTTGGGCTAATCTATCTAATAGTAAAAACATCTGGTCTCGTTTGCTTTCATTCTGATCTGTAGAGCAGGAACCTGATCACCAAGGGACCAGTGGAGTCACACAAGATCAAGTGCTGTACCTGCATGGATTTAATGTAGAATATATGTGAATAATAAGGGATTGCTTTACATTTATGTTATACCATTTTTATAGGAGTAACACTAATAATAAAACTTTGATATTGCAGAGGATTTAAGCAGTGAATTCCAGACAAGTCAAAAACATGGACTGTGATATAGTCAAGATGCAAGAAAGCTGAGCACGTGAGAGAAAAATCATTTTGGTGTGAAATGGGCTAGCCTCTGATGTGAATTTGGCAGAGTTTATGTTATAAACAACATAATCCTTACAGAACAGTAATGTTTTTGAGAATTTTGCTTGGTAGATCCATGGTAGGCCATGCAAAATAGGTGTCAGTGTCACTACCAACTCCAACAAAGAAGTTACAGCATTTATAATGGTAAGTTGCTTTTTGTTCTTTAGTTATTCTGCTGAGATACCAATATGTAGAAAGACAACTCTAGTCCCATGAAAAATAACAATAAATGAAATAAATTCCTCAAAGAATGTTTTTAATTTCTGTTCTCACTTGAATTTTACAGTACTTCAAAACAGTTCTTGCAGTGTATTTCAACACTTAGGAGAATTTCAATCAATTTGGTAGAAACAATATTTTTTAATTTTGTGGCTCTTTCTCTGCTGTCAAAGTAGCTAATTCACTACTTTGTTTCCTTTGTTTTATAAATCTGAGAAAATCTTGGGGTCATCCTGCGGCAACAGGAGAGAATGTAAAATAAAATTGTTATAGCCTGGGGGTAAAAACAAGCCTTTCCCAAATCAACAGTATGTTAGGGGACTTCTGCTCCCTAAAGTAACATTACTATTTATGCACTCCTGGCTTAAAGTTATTTTTCACTCGGCCTTAGGAAGAGTGCATAAAGAGCAACATTGCTTTAGTCAGAAGGAATTAATTATTGAAATCAATTATTGTTTCTTTCAGGCTACTTCAATCAGTCCACAATGACTTGGTGTAAAAAAATAGCTGTCTTGTTTGCTGTCTTTGTGAAAGTGAAATCAAATAAATCAAGAAGAGCAGGTTTCTGGGACAAGAATTCTGCTCCCTTCAACCCTCATATAATTTTTTGGCTTTTACTGTACTATATGCTGTGCTGGCAGGGGAAGACAGTCACATTGACTGTGGGTAGAAAAAAAGGTTTGCTTTGGCCAGCTACATTTTAAAATAGTCTATTTTTATCATACAAAACCTTATGAAACGAGATTTACTTCTGCCTAGTATGACTTTAGCATTCAAAGACTTGGATTATGGAATGAAACACCCACAGAAATACAGTTGAAGTTGCATGCAAATGCAGTGGGAATAAGGCAGAAAGCTATATGCTGTGCAAGATCCCTCACATAACACAGGATGCCCCAGGCCAGGCATCCAACATCTGATTTATACAGGCCAGAATCTGGCCCTTAGTTTCTTACTAAGGTCACTATTTTTCTTTCCTTGTTGGTATTAAAGGTATTTCTATCTTATTTCTCTTGCCGTAAAAACCCTTTGAGTGGAAGAGAAAATTCTTTTTCCAGCTGTATTTTCTAACATATTCATGGCCATTGGGAAGACTATAAAACATCCATGATTTTCAAGTTGTCTCTTTAATGTAGGTTATACTATTGTCTTTTTAGTTACCATCTTGCTTATTTTTTAGTTCCCTAGAGTAGAGTGCGTGCCTGTCAATGTTATATTTTAGTCCTTACACAAAACTTTTTCTGAGTATATAACTTTTCTGGGAAAGGTGACACTACATTTAGAGGCTGTTCCCAGAATCTGTATTTCCTGACACCTGAACGTTAGCTGTCTACAAGCAACACATGGCTTCTTCAAAGATATGTCATAGAGGGCAACAGCCAGAACTTCCTGCAGTTACCAAAATACCTCTGTGAGCAACATTGGTTCAGGGTTTTTAGATCCCCCTAGAACTTGAACTTGCCACAAAGGACAAGAGGTAACAGAGCACATGCTGCCTCCTTGTAAAATTCAGGAGAAGATCTGACCTCTCCAAACAGCTGTTCTTACAACCTCAGGATGCTATGTGCTGATTTAAGTGCTTTGACTTCATTAGACTTGATGATGGAGGAAACCTATCTTACACACATACATGCTGACAACAATATATATTTTATTAATTATTGACAAAAGTCATTATTCAGTTTAATAGTATGACCTATTAGGATAAGAATTCTGAATCTCAGAATTGATCACCTCTCGAGTATTCTAATACTTAAAAATTTATATTTATTTATGGACTTTTAACTTTGTATACGTATCAATATGTTGATATACAGGATTTGTGTATCATGCCTTTTGATGTTCAAATTGGCATAGCTCCACTCAGCCAGTCATTCAGTATTAATTATTACTATAATTACAACAGAAGATACAGTTCCCTATACCTTAAATAGCAACTCTGACAGCTGTTATGCTGCATCTGCTGCTTGCTTGATAGATCACTTAAAGCTAGCTTAAGGTGGCCACATCACTGTTCTCCACTAGGCACGCTGACGGTGCTAACTTAAATATATTGCATTGCATTCAGCAACTCTTGGACTACAAAAAGTGATTAACCATATGGAAACAAAGATTCTCTTCACATCCTTACAAAGCAGGCTTGAGAATGCCAACTGTTTACAACATCTTAGAGTTAGACTGTGAGGCTCCTGAATATGCCAATAGACCAACTTCTACTCTGTAGCTCTGTAGGAGCTAATGTCTGATTGAGAATATTTCCTATACAAATACAAAGTTGCCATCTAGTTTCTCCTTAAATTGTAGGATCCTTTCTTGGAGATATTAATGTTGGTATCTCTCCTAAATCTGAAACCAGAGTTATCTACATTCTTAAGACATAATGTTTTATTCTGTAAACCTAAATACAGTTGAAAAAAATTGGAGATGTTCATTTTCATTTACAGAAAATTCAACTAATGAAGAAATGTTGTTTAACTGCAAAACAAGAATTCATCTTCTTCAGCTGATAGAAAGGTATATTGGTCTTCTTACCAGAGATTCTGTCAAAGAACATTGGTTCTCAAATTGATGGTAATTTGTTGCTTCATGCAGTGTGTAAAATATATTATTTATTTAATGATACAAGAATTAGTTTAAAAATACAGGATTTACTGAGTCATGCTCAGTGAAAGTGTGTCACATTCATGTATTCTTAAATAGTCTTACATATGACTTAGCAAAGAAAACTGCATATACGTATTCTGACTTCATGGATGTATAAATTTTATTTGCTGGTGTGGTCTTCTGGGATATGTAAAGGACAGAATTGTGGTCAGCCCTATACAAGCACACATGAAAACTCAAGATTATTGTACATGGAATACTTGACAAGATATAGAAATTTTAATTTTCATTTCATCCCTTACATGTAGCCTTTTGAAAGTGGAAATGTATCATGAAATGACAGCAATGACAGAAAACAAACAAACACTGGCCTTTCCTAGACAAAGTTTACAAATGTCAGATCTTCACTATCCTTTGAGTTAATAAGAAAGTGATCTAAACTGCATTGATAAGAAGGAACATGAGGAACTGAAAAAAAACCCCACTCTTTGTTCTTCATCCTTTTTCTAACAATCTTCATTTCCTTACCTTTTTGGCCCTGTTTTTCCTTCCTGGTTTCTTTTTATCCACTTTCTACCTTTTTTTTCTTCTATTTACTTGACCAAAAGGGAAAGGGAAGAATTTCTAGAACCATTTTAGAAATCCATGGTGAAAATCCATTTCATTATCATTTCCATTTCATAATGATTTCATGAAACCTTAAACATGGCAGCCTATAAAAAGCTCAAATTCTAAATTGTTGTTCATTACCAAACTTTTAAACTATTATTAAAAAAAAAATTATTTATGAGATCTTAACAAAATGTCCTTTAATTTTTATGAATCCTGAGATCTTGCCTTGTAATGAATAATAAAAAAATAATAATACCGATGCCTAGAAAGTTTCATCTGGGAATACCTTCCAATCCAGAGAGCTCTGTATTTTACCTGGAAGGAAGGGATTTAAATGAAAGGTCCCTTTTTACTCTCTGTATTGTCAGTGCTATGATTTTAGTGTACTAATGGTCTTTGCCATTTGTAAAGTGACTGGTCTCAAAAATCAATAAACATGCTCAACTGCATGCCATTAAAATCAGTCAGTACTAACCTTCTGATTGACACCATATCCAACTGTAAATATGAAGTAAGCTGTCACCCGGTTTTCATTGTGTTTTACCTTTCAGAAGATTTCTCCTCCAGCACTGAACTGTAGAAGTGTTGTTAATTATTTCTCACATTACCCAGTGGAATCAGGATCTCTTTTGGGGGCAGAAATTACTGTCTGCTGTCCTGAGAGAGAACTAAGGCCTAATATAAGATAAATGGTCTGCAATTACTGATGCTTTAAAAATTAACATAATCCAAAAAAATTTATAATGTTGAGAAAGACTAGATAAATATATTTGGCTATTACTACATATTGTTTAGATATTAACCAGTAGAATTAGCTAATATCTCAACGTTTCAGTTTTGAAAATATGCAGGTCAGTTATATGTAGATATGACTTATTTATAGTTGGATTAAATTTGGAAAAATCTCATAAATGCACTTTCATGATTGTCTAATTGCTGTGTACAGGAGAATAATGAGACAAATTTGGCTTCATTTATTTCTTGATAAATGCAGAGAAATTAAAATTATTTCAGAGGAATTGATTTTCAACTCTAATGCCCAGAGGAGCTCTTCATTGCTTACATGAAGAAAAAAAAGAACAAAGATATTGAAATCTGCACATGTGGGACTTAATCCTCTCACTTTTAACACATCGAAATGCAAATTATACGTGAGATAAAATAGGCATATGAAAGCATACATTTTTTGAAGAGCACAGAAAGTGATAGGGCTATTATTCTTGCTAGGGCCAGTGTAGTGGGTGGGATGATTGGGATTCCAGTCTGGCAAAACCTTGTGAAGAGAGAGGTCCCTGCTTAGCCTTCCCACTTCCTGGGTTGCACTAGCCAACTTTACGATTTCTAACTGAATGATGGTTTTGCAGGATTCCTGCTTTATCTTGGCTGTAGGTAGTCTTTTGTCCCCATCATTCATTAAATGAGTTCCCCTTCTGGACTGAATCAGATGCAGTTCTCCAAACTGATGCCACATTGCTTTGAACACATTCATACTAAAACATGATTTGCTGAAGATTTGCATTTCAGGTTTGAGGGTTTTTGTCTAGCATGGTTTTTAAGGACTTTATATTCTGGGTGGAGAGTTCTATACGACTTGTCACTTTTAGTTGCAGTAAACTTGGTATTTAAATAAGATGTCAGAGATAATTAAAGATGTAATCTCCCCAATAGCAGAAATGTAGTTAATCTATTATTTATTATCTCCATCTCAATGATATGAGAGGATCTCAAATAAATAAATTTGAATGACATGTAATTGGATTTCATTTAAGACTTCAGGGTAGTGTTTGGATCTCCTTTAATGACTCTTTGACTGACATTTCTACACCTACATCTGCCTAAGTGCCAAAATACTTTACAGGCTGATTGCAAAATATATGTTGCTGACTGTATATATCAGAGAGTCACCTCTATAATATTGTATAATGTTACCTCTGAAATGTAGTATCATCCAGAAGATGGCTTACTTATAGCTCCAAACTAAAAATAAATTACGTGTCTGACTGAACCACTATTGGAGTCTTGTCACCTGAATGGAAATGTCCAGCTGGAATTTGGCTACAGCAAATCTCATAGAAAATGCCATGGGAATTTTTACTAACCTGTCGTTTTTAGTCTCACCAGAGGCATCACAATTTCCAATGAACACAGCACTGTATTGCACTTTCCTGGGGGGTTGATATTGTACAGACTCAATGAAGAAAGGGTTATAAAACCAAATCTCTAAAAAGCCTGCAAAAAATGCTGAATGGTAGCATTACTTCAGTTGTCAACTAACTAAAAATTTGAATGAAAAGGAGTTAGAACTGTTACTTAAAGAAATATGTATATTCTACCCACTTAACTTTTTATTTTGAAACCTTCTAAAAATACTCTACCAATAGCAGAAATACAATCCAAAGCTTATACTTTGCAAATGTAGTTTTATGATGCTAAGTAGTAAGATGATGGCTTCTGGCTTTCACTGAAGCTCATAGGAAATGGCTCCCTGAGGTCACAGACTTTTTCAGGAAATTTTAGCCTGTTTCTTCAATGACACGTCCTTCCAGAGACTGCAGAACCTTACATATTTTAAGGACAAAAATGCTCAATTTTCATCTTAGCAGGTATCTTTGATAGCAGAAGCTATCCAACAAGGCTTCCCATTTCATTTCCCATTTCAGCTTCACCTTGCTGTTTAACTAAGAGCTAATTTTTACCACCTCTTTGTCTTGCTCTTTTCCTTTACTCTGATTTTCCTATGGGGATTTAATCTTATCCCAGCTAATTAAAATGAAACCAGAACTGAATTGTCTTCCTGAAATAGCGCCATGGTTTATTAATGTCTTCAGCTGGAGTTTCCTAGGTAGTGCTATGTGTCCTGGTTTGAGCTAGAACAGAACGAAGTCTGTTCAGTGATTTTACTTTTCAGCTGAATCTGTTCAAACTTAACTGCACTTTCTGAAGTTAACAGCATGTTTTCACAGATAGTGTCCGCTTCTAGCGGTGATAACACTTGATGTTTAGAGTTACTACCAAGGATCAGCATGCAGAACAAGGTCATTGCTACTCTTGTGTACCACATCAGGCCATGCAGAAAGTGAAAGGTCACACCTGCGGGGAGGAGCAGACAGGACAGATGACCCTAAACTGACCAGTGAGGTATTCCATCCCATATATGTCATATTCAGTATAAAGCAGAGGGATGTCAAGGTTCAAGTTCTCTTCTTCAATGGCTAGCATCCAAGGAGGACTCTGTCCGTTCTGCCAATCCACATGTTTCTGAATCCAGTTCCAGACTTCATCTCCTGAATCTAGTTCCCATCTGCCACTGACTCCAGGCTGGGACTTCCCCAATGCCTGCTCCACAGCATCAGTGGTGACAGTGTCATAATTACCTTCAGAGGGGTGGGGTTTGATACTGGTTTTGTATGTTTTGTATACATTCCAATTTATTATTTTCATTAAAGCTGTTTCAGTTTTCTTTTTCAATCCATACATCTCTCACCCTTATTCCCTTCCTCTTCCCCTTTGGGAAGGAAGAGGGATTAATACAGAGCATCGGTTATAGGTCTAGTGGACAACCCTGACCTTAAACCTTCACACTATGGTAAATAGTAATGCTTGCACACAAAAAGATACCTGTCTTCAGGGAAACTTCAGGTAAATAAGACATAGATACATGAAGAAATTCATTACCAGGTTATGTGGTTGTTGTGCTGGCTCAGCCATCGCCATCATCCCATGCCACCATCAGCTGCCTGATCATACAGGCCATCACCAAACTCAGCAACAGCCCCTCACAAGTCTTCTTTCATACAGTCCTGCCATAGGTTCCTGTGGGCCCAGCTCCTCCACTGCCCACTGTGGTGCTAGCATCACCTCCTGGACACAATGGACAAAGATTGCTCCCTCAGTGGTCCTTCACATGGAAGGACACCACCAAGAGAGCTCAGCAAGATACAACCAACCCCAACAGAAGCCACACCCAATAAGAAACTCCTCCAACTAATCAGCTCGTGGTTAAACTAGCCCTGACCTCGCCCACCACCCCACCCACAACCACCTGGGTGAGGGTGGAGCCACAGAGACACAGGTGGGCCAGGATCTGTCTCTGGAACATGAAACCAATAGAAAAACAAAACATTCTTCTAGGTTGTGACTCATTCCCAGGTCAACTCCAGCTTTGGGCCCACAACTCAGGCCCCAGCACGTCAGTAGTTGATCATACTCATGACTCCACTTAAGTCAAATCGCTCCATAGGCTTTATAACAAAATTGCATTTCAAATGCAATGTTAAAAATTATTTCTTATTGAGCCATCTCTAAGGTAGATTACTACTTGTCCAAAAGCTTCATTCAATGCACTGAATAGAGTACACTGTATTAATTTCATCAATAGAGACTATGCTGAATGGAAAAATGGGTGGTTTTTTTCCCCTACAGCAGCATATCTAGAATCATGCCAAAACTCTCTAGTCCTGAGTGAGTTTGCTTTCAAGGTAATTTAACATGGACTAGCAATACAGTATTTTAAATTGCAATTGTTATTATTAACGACCTAGCTTTAAAGAATACGTGTATAGGATTTTAGGGCATATTAAATATTTTTTACATTTTATATTTTTCAAAATCTTAATTTTCTTTGATCTTGTTTAGCTTTTTATCTGCATTGGAATTGCTTTAGCAGTCACAACAGGTACTCTATTTTAATGTGTAGTTTTATTTTCTCTCATCCTGGTGAATGGTTTAAATAGCTTACAGTTTTCATTCTGTTTTGTGGTTTGTTGGGTCTTTTTTTTTTGTTTAGTTTGGTTTTTACTACTGTGTGCTCCTTCCTTGGTTGCTTTGATTCTCTTGCAATTTATTAAATCACTATTAATTAATTTCTGTCTTTAGAGAACAACTCATCTTATTAGTGGATATCTATTGTAATTAAAATCTATCTGCAGTCCTTAATATAGAAATTCCTATCTCAACTAGAAATACTGGATCTGTATGAAGGCATAATTTAGTTCCAAAAATAAGAAAGAACTTCATGCTCTTTCATTTACATAGTTAGAAGAACAGTGGAAAGAAGAAACTATTTTCAGCATTAAAATCCAAAGTTACTAATACATTTATAACTCGATCAGGTTATATTTCAGTGAAGAAACAAAAATTAAGAGAGTGAAAAAAATGGTTGTGCAAAGGCTTGCCCTGCTTCACTTAAAGGAATCCTTGAATGCAGGTCAACTCCAGCTTTGGGCCCAATGAATCAACCATCCTGTGCATGATATCACAATCCTAGATTTTCTGAGGTTATTCAAAAGATAGATTTATTCCACCAAAATAAGGAGATCTTCTCTTAGGATTTGTTCAGTTTTGTTTCACATATATATCCTCTTTATATCTTCACATTGCCTATTTGTGCATAATATACAAGCTAAATAGCAAATGTTTGTTTGAATATTTTGAGTATACTTGTTGTTTTAATAAATGATAATAGACATGTCTTCACTCAGCACATTTATCTAACCCAAATGTAGTTTTATCTCTAAGATATTTTGACAGACAATATATAATCCTAACATAACTGCAAGAAAATCAAGGACTGGGTAGACTTAGATACTACCCCCTTTCTAAAAATGAGTGTCTAGGCTGATCTTAAAGCTGCCCCGAACAACTTTCTCCAGTGTGTTATTTGTTACCTAACACTAAAGTGTTTCTCAGTCACTTCACTTGGCAGGTTTAGGCATATAGGTCTTTGTTTACAAAACAAAATAACCAACCAAACAAAAAAATAATTTCTTACAAACTTCTCTTTTTATTGCAACAAGCAGAAGATTAAGCACCAAAAATATTTTAGAATATAGTGAAATTCTTTTTGCAATTGCTTCCTTAACTTGTGAGGAGTTACAAATATTCTCTTGATTCATGTCTGCATATGTGAATGATATGCCAATGGTTAAAACATATAACTTTTATTATCCTTGGTGCAGCCAGTTTTTTCTGCTTTCAGCTTTATTGCACTCTTTTGACTTCACATTGCTGGGCCCGGGTTCTCATAACTATTTGTGTACATATCTTCTATTGATTCTAGAGTAGAAGAAACTACATAAGATTACAACAAAGACTGATCTAGGTGAGAAGTCTCAGAATAGTCTCAGAGTAAAGGAAAAGTGCTTATGAAAAGACTATATACTCAGGCAAATACAGAGTAGTATCACTTCTCCATTTCTGCCAATATGGATCAAAAAAATGGAGGCTATATTCGGATCTGTAACATTTAGTAGATTTTAGTGTTCAAGATGCTTTGTTTGTGCAAAGCATTTGACACTGTATGACATGACATCCTTATCTCTAAATGGGAGAGATGTGGATTTGGTGGATGGAACATTTGGTGGATATGGAATTGGCTGGATAGTCTCACTCAAAGTGTTGCAGTCACTGACTCAATGTCCAAGTGGAGAACAGTGATGAGTGATGTTCCTCAGGAGTCAGTATTGAGACCAGCGCTGTTTAACATCTTTATCAGTCACATGGACAGTGGAATTGAGTGCACCCACAGCAAACTTGCTGGTGACACCAAGCCGTGTGGTGTGGTTGACACACTGGTGGGAAGGAATACCATCCAGAGGGACCTTGACAGGCTTGAAAGATAGGCCTGTGCGAACCGCACGAAGTTCAACAAGGCCAAGTGCAAGGTCTTGCACATGAGTTGGGGCAATCCCAAGGACAAAAACACGCTGATTGATGTGTGGATTAAAAGCAGCCCTGCAGAGAAGGACTTGGGACAAGTTCAATGCGAGACAGCAACGTGCGCTTGCAGCCCAGAAAGCCAACTGTATCCTGGGTTGCATCAAGAGAAGCAAGACCAGCAGGTTGAGGGAGGTGATTCTCTCCCTCT
>VZZY01006252.1:0-19360 GCA_013400335.1 Eurystomus gularis | reverse complement strand
AGGCTGGATGGGGATCTGAGCAATCTGATTTAATGGAAGGTGTCCTGGGACAGTTCAAGGGGGTTGGAACTAGGTGATCTTTGAGGTCCCTTCCAACCCAAACCATTCTATGATTCTATGATTCTGTGAGAATCTCCACAATTATATTAAGCGTAGTGTGTATACTTTTCATAGTATTTGTTTTTAAAATGCTGCTGGTAATTTCGTTGGGGCCCTGTATCTCTTCCTTTATTTAAAAAACAAAGAAACAAAAAATAGAATCATCATTCTCTTGATTTTATGAACATGTGTGATACTCTTCTGTCACCTTTTTTCCAAAATACAGATTCCTCATCTGCCTGTCTTATCCCTACATGAAAACTCTAATCACATTTACTGCTCTTTTAAGTGGTTTTGTCTAGTAGTCACGTATCTCTCTGGATACTGGGGACCAGAACAGCTCACACTGTTCAAGAGAAGTAGGTGTTTAAATACTCTGAGGTTTTGGGCTGTAGCCCATATACATTTACTCATTGTGTATCAAGGCAATGGAGTCAGAGTTTAATGATTTACAGCAGTTGAAATTTATTAAGATCTTGAAGACAAAGGAGGGTCTCAATGAAACCAAGAGCTATCAGGCTATGTCATGATAAATGCTATCTTCAATCAGTGTTTTTATATTAATTAAGTCAAGCACGTTGACTTGCATGTTTAAAGTTAAGTCCAAAATAAGTGCTTTGTTGGACTGAGTCCCAGAAATCTGCCTCCTAGAAAGAGTCCACAGAGGTTCATCAGCAAAAGTTCACTGCTAGTAAGGAAGCTGCCTATACTTTGCAGTGAGCTGTTTAATCTATCCCTGACCTAGGGTATTCTGCTTTACCATTTAGAAACATTCCCAAAGTATTTTTTCAGCAATTATTCAGATATTACTGCCTTAAATACCCAGACACTGTTACCTCTTTTTATTAGAAACTCTAGCCAATTATATCGGATACCTCACTTTTATGTTTTCAAGTTACAAACTGTTATTTTCCTTTGTCATCCATTTAGTATTTTAATTAAATATTTTAAAGTCTTTATATTTTAATCTAATATTTAGCATTTAAAATTACTTTCCTTCCTAAACACAGGCTCCGACACACTTACATTTACTTACAATCTTCCTTTCTACACTGTATGTGATATCATTTTCCCCTCTCATTGTCTATTTGGGAACAGTACCTTTTTTAAAATATCTGAAATGAAGATTTTTTTCAATCTAACCTTCAGGGTCAGAAAGAGTGCAAAGAAGTCCTCTGTTCTTGCAGTTTTTGTAGCTCACCTACATGATACAGTATAGAGTATTTCTCCCCACAGATCTAACTGAAATACATTAGGAGAAAACAAGGGCTAACCTAAAGATGTTCATTCTCATTACTGCTGATACCTTTGAAAGTACACAAGGAATGATGCACCTGGTAAATCTAGAGACTAATATAGTTTGCTCTTTCAATGAGATATGGTGAAATAACAAATCAACTTTTTAGGGTTAGAAGCCTCTTGAGCTTTCTTTTTTTAATCAGACTATTGATTTTCTCCCAACATTCATTGTCTAAAACTTGATCACTGCCACTTTTCACCTTCATACAATAGGATGCACTGCAGCTTGAATAAAATATCTTGAAGTTCACACATTTCTAGGTAAAAAATAAAAATCTGCCAATATCATCTGTGAGAAATCACTCCTGTCAAATCAGGGATGTTGCAAAATACAGTAGTCTGTGTTGTAGCTTACCACTGCATGCTGTCATTTTTCATCACTGGCAAATTCAATGTTTTTAAATTAAAATATGTATTACCAACACCTCTCTCTCTCTCTGGAGTCAGTTCCTCCAAAATTTTGTGCAGATTTCTGTTTTACCTTTGTTGGGTCATGATACTTTTCTGACCTCCTGATATTCACCCGAAGCAGCTTGTATACTACCATAATAACAAAACTACTTCTTTCTTAAACCATGAGAATAAAGGCAACACTTCAGAAGTGTTTTAAGCCCAGAAATGGACAGCTGTTTTTAATTTTTTTTATGACTGTCATTCAGTTCCAAAAACCCACAGGGAGAGCTGCTTTCAGCCTTTCTTTAACATCAAAAGATGCACCTCAAAATAATTAGAATCAATTTTAATTTAATGAAACAAGGAAAGGAAAACATCTCTTCATACGAAACGCTCAAGTGCTGCAATGACTCTAGAAAGTCCTAATGCTCCTTTTCATACACTATGCCTTTTCTACTAATTTTATTATCATTCTTAGTTTGCTTTACTTGATGAAAAAGCAGTCATAAACAGTGACATATTTAGAAGAAGAGGATAGCACTAGGGGGAAAAAAGGGATTTATTTGGCTCTGTGGAAGTTCAACAACAGCAGCTAACTTTCACTTGCAAAAATAAGAATCTCTTCAGGAGAGGAACAAAAGAAAAGAGGAAAAAAGCCTTAGGCAAACACAAGGAACTATTCTTGGAAATTTTTAAAATATATATGTAATCAGAGGGAATCCTAAGATTGAGTGGACACATGCTATTCATCTGCTGCTGTAGTTAGCCTGGTACAATCATTTGATCTGAAAGCAAAAGTTATTAGTCAAGCAATGAAATTAGAGTATTGGGACATTTTCTGTGGATTAATTAGTGGCTGACATGAGCCAATAACCAGCAATGCAGTAAAAAGCAAACCCATACAGTCATCAGTCCTCAAGAAATATCTTACACTAGTAGTATTGTGCTTTCTAAGCTGAAAACAAGGGGAAAAATTATTTTCCTATTGACACTTCTCATTTATTTTGTAAAAACAGTGGATTACGCTTTGCGATAGCTCTGCAGGTCAGAAAAAAATTAATTTCATGTTTCAGGTGAAGAAACAAATATGCTTAAATGGCAGGTAGGCTTGGGGTTTTATTTTCAAGAAGCCTAACCTTATATGTGTAGATGGAAAACTAAAGCAGACACAGGAAGTCCATCCAAGGACTGGTAGTACATCCCAGGATTTTTATTTTTCTTTTACTTAAGTTCCAGATTGTGTAATTCAGTTCTTTCAGGGTCTTTCTTAATTAACTGCTTCTCCAGAGATTAATGTAAAAGTAACCTGTATCACCTTAGAACACCTTAGTCACTATATAACACCAAGCAGTACAGATGTAGAATGAAAATGAGTTGAATAGATACCATGAGTTAGGGTAATTAAGATAAATACTGGTGTGTTAGGACACATATAGGAAAAATATATATTTACAGTTCTTTTGTTACATCACTTGGTCACCTTTTTTATGAAGCAATGGAGAATCAGTACATGGTAATGAGATTCCTAGAAGACAGAAAGTGCCAATTTACACAAGGAAAAGAGGGAGATAAAAGGGAGGTGTAGTCTATTGAAAAAAATTCACATGCATTAAAACAAAGAATACAGAGGGACTGTCAGCCTGCACTGATCGGCTTAGACAGATAGAAATTAATTATACTGTGTTTAAGAAGCTGCCTCTGCAGCCTTGGTCAATTTTAAAAAGCACATTAGAAGATTTTTCAAACTGGCTTTCCAATTACCTTGGATGGCAGGCAAAGTGCTTTGAAACAGAATTTGTTTTAAATTGGTAAATGCAACCAATTCTGACTGACAGTGTTTTCAAAATTCATAACATGGTATTACTGGTCAATGTAATTCCAAAGGGTACACCAAAAGAAGCTTTCTTTTCTTTCAAAGATCAGGAAGAGAGGGATATCAGGGATAAACTGCAAAACATTATTATTTAAGGCAGACTGAATGAAGAAGTAGAAGAGAGGAAGAGCTTGCCCAAGAGGAAAACAACTTTGCTTGCAAAATTAAGTATGAGCCCTTCCAAGCAGCAATATAGTGTGCCTGGAAAATATAACGCTTTTGACGTTAGAAAATGTACTGTCCTGAGGTTTTTTTTATTGGATCGCGTGCTATATGTGATACCCAGGAAAGTGTAAATCATCTGTCAGAATTGCTAGGCAACAGACTCCTGCCTTTGGGATGACTGCGCAAGGAATGATAGTGTAAAGCTTTCATTGTTTTTTCATTGGTTGACTGGGTTGTCTTTTTTAGCTTGTAGGAAAGCTATACAGGTAACCTTCTATAATGAAACAAAACGTTTCTGCTTCGACCATTTTACAATGATCTTTGACTGAACTTAATTCTCAGTAGGCTTATATTTTCTACTAAAGCTCCATGTTTTATAAATGTTATCAGAATAACAACACTGATTCCTCGAAATTCATACTGTTCCTTTGGAAAAGAGTCAATAGAAAAACTCAACAAAATCCAAGTAATCACAAAGAGAAAGTTCTTCAACAAAGTTCTAAGAAAACTTTCAAGTAACAGAAGAACAGATAGAAGCCTACTTTTTACATGACAGACATGATTTGTTGCTAAGTTGTGCTGCTATCACTGCCGCCTCTTCCTAAGCAAAAAAGGGCAACAGTATTTTGTAGGTAGAGGCTATCTCTCTTATTTATATCATTTTAGATGCATATTCTGTGATCTCTAGCTACTGGAATAAACCATGTTATTATTTAAACTTCATCAGGTTATTTTTTAAGAAGCAAAAATTGAAACATAGATCATATCACAGTATTGAGTGTATTGCACTCAATTCAGTAGTTACTAATATGTTGCAACTTTTTCCACTTTAGTGGAAAATAAGCAGTTCACAGAAAGAATTTGCTAAGGGTCAGGGTGTAGAATTAACATATTAAATACTGGTGTCATTACCTATATGAGTTCTCAACTGCTTTATTAGGCAAAAGGAAGCACCCCTCCAGCTGGCATTTATCGACACAAATTTTTCTTCACTGTTCACAAGTATGCAATTATTAAATAATTGAAGGCAAAATCACATAAAAAAAAAAAAAGGAAGGAAGTGAGGAAGTAACTGCTTCAGAACTGACCTATGTTCTTCCAAAATGACATATTTTGGTGATCCTTTGATAAATGAGATCAACAGCACCTTGAAAGAATGCTCATTCTTCCATTCCCTAAAGAAATACCAGCCACCATCCAAATTCTATTCTCTTCTTAATTGAGTTGTAAAGAAAATAGTGTCTCTGCTCACACTGCTAGTTTTCCTTTAATCTTCCATACACTTAAAAATAGTCACTATTCATTCAAGGAGACATTACTGCAGGAAAAAAAACAACAACATCTCTAACCCCAAGTATTCAGAAATCACAAGTAAATTTCCAACCTTTTGAGAATCAGAGAATTTTGTAAAAGCAAAGTAATGGTATTAGGTAGATCTGTGCTATGCATATATACTTTATAAATTCTCAGAAGACTGAAGGTTTAGGTAACATGCACAATATTTAGTCAACTAGATATTTGTCCATTAACCCTTGGACAGTGACTCCACTAGCTCTTTTGTAATTTCTAGTGTAAGCAATATACCTTTTACTTCTCCTTTCTTGCAGATATCCATATATCCAGCAGTTCCTCTCAGTTTCCTCTTACACATGCTTTCACTTGTGCATTCCATTTTGTTTTGTTTGCCCTTGCCATCAGTTTCCTATACCTGTCATACATTGCACTTTCTGACTTTATCCTTATATTGCCTTTCAGTTTAATTAGAGTAGTCTCAATTCCCCTCAGCTTTTTTCTTCTGAATCATGCTTCCCTACTCATTTCTTAGTGCCTTTCATTCCTTCAATTTTCTTCCCCTTACACTTTACTCCTCAGTTTCAAAGCCATGAGTAGCCATGATGGCTGATCACTACCTAGCTTCTATCTTGATGGAAACAATACTAAGAAACTGATAGCTCCTATCTCCCAAGCTACAAGAAAACTGCTCATTAATACAGTAACACTGTTGTTATTAAATTAGAAAGACATTAATGAGCATTCTGTGTGCAACTTCATGACAGAGTGTAATGTTTACACCAAGCTCTTCATGTGTGTTTGTCATGAAGAGGGAGGTTGGAAAGTTCCCTTATTTCATTTATTGAAATAATCAAATTTGAATTAATATATTCACTGAAATAGGATGTGGAAACATGGTACAGTATCTGCTGGCAACAAAATAGACAGATTTAATAGGCCTTATTTCATCCCTCATAAATACAATTCCAGGCAAACAGAATCATTATTTACCATGTCTTTGCGCTGCCTTACAATGTTCTTACTATACCAACCACCGATTTATGTTGATGAACTTCATATTATATAGTCGAAAACATGACTGAGGGTCATATATCTAAGCAGTTCATTAAATCTTTAAGTATCAGGAAATCTAGATTTCAGTCTTGACCCAGTCATGTTGAAGATAATCTGTAGATTTTTCTACCACGAGATGAAACAAACCCCTTCAGTTGTTGATTTTGTAATGTTTTGCAAGGGGTTAACAAATATCACGTGAGAACTGAAACCAATGACAGTTGCTTAACCTCCATTTTTTCACAGTACTCCAAGAGTTAACCCAAAAATAACAAGTCCTGTCTTCTCTGAACAACAGCTATCAAATATTTTAGTTAGATGTTTCAAATTTCCCAAAGACAATATAATGAGTGTTTAGGAACCTAGATGCAGTTTGTAATGTGGTGCATCATGACTATCAAATCAGCAGGTGCAATCAAATATACTGAGAAAAAAACCTAAGACTAATTAACAGACATGTAATTCATACTTATATACATTTTTCTTTGCAGTTAGCAAAGGAAATATTAAAATTGTATCGCAGTGACTGGAAGCAGAATAAATATTTTTGTGCAACCTAGCTACAATTTTGCTAAAAAAAATACAGTTACAGAATTTTGCCTTACAAAAATGTTTCAGTAATTAAAGCTGAACACTCACTAAAAAAGTAATTCACAATAGTAATTGTAAGTTCAGATCTCAGTAAATAAGGCACTTTGACAGGAAAACAAGGTTTAGATTTACATCTTTCCACATTTAGACAGAGTCACTTTACATTTACACAGCCAATTAAGAGGAATTTTTGGATCTAGGGATCAGCAATCAGGTTCAGATTCTCATGACGTTACCAAAAGAACACCAGCACATTCCTCTAAACTTGCCTGTTTCATTATGCTTTGCAAGCGGAGGATGTGTCATTATTCTGATAAAAGATGAAATTAGCATTTCCTTTTGTCCTGTTTTCATTTTAACTAGTAACACTTGCTCCTACTGAAAGGCAGCATACCCTAATCAGTAAAGCACTATAGAAAGAGAGAGGAGACATGTTTCTCACTCCAGACCAGTCACTGACCAGAATCTTGCTCAATTATTTAATTTGTCTTATTGTTTTCATCTGTGCAAGATGAACTGCATTATTTGTACTGCATTGCAGTACAAGCCTCAGCCATCATCATAAATGCTATCTACCATATTAGAAACAACCATGTTGTCCTGTAGTTTATATAACTGTCTAATAGATAACAGCTTACTTAGGAAGAAAAAGTCATCTGAGTCAGGTAGCTCTTTACTACAATCTTTTCATATACAGAAATAACTGCAAAGTTTCTCTGAATAATGCAAGAAGCAGCAATAACTTATTTCCTTTCTTACAGTTTCTAAGAAAGAAACCAAGTATTTGGTTTACCGCTTGGACTTTCTAGGGCTTTTAGATTTCTTTCTCAGGTAGGCAAAAGTTGCAATTAATCACTTCCTTAATTCCTACACTTACAGTTGCTCCAGAGTGAAACATCCCAGCTGGTACAGCCTAGCTCCTGATTCCCTAGACATTTAGAAAGAGGCTTCTGTTAAATTCCTATCTTTCTTCATAAAGTTGTACTTTGACTGTAGTTGCCCCATCCCTGGAAACATCCAAGGTCAGGTTGGACAGGACTCTAAGCAACTAAATCTAGTTAAAGAAGTCCCTGCTCACTGCTTGAGAGTTGGACTAGAGGACCTTTAAAGGTCTCTTCCAACCCAAACCATTCCATGATAAACAAACTAATTGCTTTTTCATTTTTTTATATGGTTGACAGACAGCTAAGACCGTTTTCAGCTTCAGTGAGGTCTGTCATGGCTTTTAGATCAAAGAAGTGCTTCATAACCCCTCTTAAAGCCTTCTCACTCCACTATAACAATCTTTCTTCTCAATATTGCTAATATATACAAAACATTTTACTAAAATATGAACTCCCACTAGATAGCTATAGTAGGAAAGGCTTATGCGACCTAGGATTGCATGCACAATGAAATGGCAAACAGAAGTAACAGCACACTTCCCTGGGTTTGAACACTTTTCCTATGACTACTGAAACTTACAGCCACTTCTGAAGCCTAGAACCCAATTTGGCAAAGAATGGTTAAATGATTTTTGAAAGTGCCTTACAAATGAAGATTCAATGAGGTCAATCTAAGTAACTTATAAAGAAAATGGTTAAAGTGTGACTTGATGATCATTCTTTATCTCTAAAAAAATCTTCATGGGAAGTAGAAATTTAACACAAGCTCACATGAACATGGGAAACAAGTATAAAAATAGTCAACATGTCAAATTTCAGCTTAAATTCCAGCTCATAATAAATCACATCTAACCAGATTAGTTACCCATGGGAACTGTTTGTCAAGTGCATAAGTGGAGTCCTCATCACAGTAAATATTTTAGCCATGGTAGGGTGTTTTTCTGTATATTTCATCCTAATTTATGCAGTAATTAATTCAGGAAGGTCTTAAGTCCCATATTATGCAGGAGGAAAAATCAGATGATCTTAATATCTCTCTCTGGCTTTCAGAATACATTATCTAATTAACAGTTATTCTGAAGCTGCGAAGAGGCTAAACACTTGTTTCCCTTAACAGTAGTTACACTAATTTCCCTTTTGAGTGTACATTTGGTTTTTCAAGTAGCTTTTATTACAAGCCTAGATATCTAAAATGCATACTAGGGTTAGTCAGTCCTTAGGCTAGCAAAGTGTTACATTGAGATTGTGCAAGCCTAAGTGAAGCAATTATTTGCTGCTTTTACAACAGGCATAAAGACAACAGCAGTTGGAGTAACTGCTAGGTGTTTTTCAGGAAAAGTCAATGCTAGGTGCATGAAACAATAAGTACCCTTCTCTGATTTTAACACTTTTTTCCTTCAACTCTGCCACTATTTCAAAACATGTTTCACCTTTCCTAGTTAATAATCCTAGCTTATTTGTCATATAAATCATTCTTGTCTTGGTAGGTTTAGCCTGAAAAAAAAGTCACATATAACAATCACAAGACAGGTTTTTTCTTTTCTTATCTATAGTCTGATCATTTTAATGAACTAATTTTTCTGGTATGCCTCCTACACATGACTCTCTTCCTATCCCACATCCTCCTTTTTCTTCTTTTTTTTCAGAGTATAGTGTCAGTGGATACTCCAAAGGCTGCAGCCTGTTCAGAGGAGTACCTCCTCTACCATAGAGCACCGTCTGTTCTCTGACTTTTGATATTCTCTCTGTTGTTTCTTCTAATTCTCTTTCTAGATCTATCTTCCTTTCTATCATTTAAAAAAATATGTTTTCACAGGCCCACCACAGACTCCTCTGATGGGCTCAGCTTTGGCCTGTGCTGGGTCTGCTGCTGAGCTGGCTGGCATAGACTGTGTCCAGCACAGAGCAGCCCCCGACCTCCTGCCACAGAAGCCACTCCTGCAGCACTACCCACTCCCCCTAACAAAACCTTACCATATTTTAACTAAAAGAAAATAATAAAATGAAAATGGATGAAAAATGAAGATCCAGCATTCATAGGTTGCAAAGCCAAAAGGGCTGTAAGTATCAGGGGAAGAAAAGAGTGTAAGAACTTCATTGTAACAGAGAGAGAATAAAGAAAAAGCCTGTGAAGTTCCATGTAAAGTTTGAATAGAAAATATTTTTCTTGTTCAGAGGCACTTGCACTTTGCAAAGTTCAATAGTCTTATATGCAGTCACACTACTTGCTAAACCTGGTATTACTGATTCTTGAAAAGTAATTGATGCCCTGATAATAAAATTCTATTCCAAATATCCAAAAATGTGGAAACACTGAACAATAGCACTCCGCAGAGGAGGCTACGAGTTTACATTTTTGCTTGATTTGAGTAAGCTCTAATAAAATAGTAATTTTCCACATGTATTCAGTATACAGAGGATGCCAATATATAATTGTAAGCAAGCTTCTGCAAGTCTAATTCTTGTCACAAATATTTAAACAAGCAATGAAAATCTTACAAAACATTTTTTTTTTACAGTTACACACTAACACTTTTCAAATTTCTTCCATTTCAGAACTTAATATGACTGAACAAAGCCAATTCTTTTTCCATAACATTAATTAAAGGACAACTGTGCCGACTCTATTTTATGTAACAGTTTCAGTGGAGGAAAAAATTCCTTTGCATTAGACAAACATCCAGACCTGCTTTATGTTTATTAATACAGGCATATATGAAATTACTAATATTTGTAAGCAATCATTGCCTTTTCTCAGATCAATCTCAAATGGCCCAAACTCACATGTTTTTTCTAGATTTTGCAGTAAACCTAGTCCAAACATTAGATTGCTGTGATGCCACAGGATAGTACAGATTGATCTGGTTCAGTTTCTTATCATCAATTCAGGTATTATGAATAAGAGATAATGAAAGATATGCAATAAAGATTAATATAGCCATTGCTGGACTTCTGATTGCACACCACTGCAGAGAAAAGGAGGGTGACAGAGCAGTAGGGTCCAGTCCTTTCTCACTTAGAGAGCAGTTGTGTTTTTAAAAAAGAAAGCAAATTATCTTTTCAGTGGCAGTCAAGCAGAAGAGTAACACTTTGAATTCATGTTTGTGTAGTGAGTGCTCAAAAAGAATTAGTCAGACTCAAGAAATGTTTCCATTCCAACATTATGTTGGGCATCTCTTTTGATGATAACACTGAACAACACAAAGTAACTTCTGTTTTCTTTTTGGCAATTTTTTTCCAGAATACATTTAGAACAGCAAAAGCTACTGCAACATCAAAAACTAAAGCGCAACTGTAAATATCTGTAGTCATCTAATACAATTGAAAAAATAATTTTCCAATAGCCTTGAGAAGGCATTCGGGCAGAAATTTGTTCTAATGTGTAATAATTAATTTGTGAGAAATCTTTTATCTGAAACAATGGTAGAAAGGTAAGATATTTTTTATTTACAATGTAGTTATGGTTTAAAACATAAGTTAATTCTTTATGATGTATAGAGAGGTCACAGGTATTTAATTCCTTTACAAAGTGTTTCCTGTTTTTACCTTCAGGACCAAAAGTATGCTGTCTAGTCTTTCCCATTTCACAGAAATCAAAGAAAGAAGTGAAGGCTCTTTTAAAAATAATGACAAAACCTCCAATGAATTCCATGGGACTAGCTTTTTACCGTCTGTCTTCATGCAAATTGCTTATGGTCCAAATTTTATTGGTGAAAAATACCAATAGTGGAAAGAAGTAGGATGGAAAAACAAAGATTCTGAAGTGATTTTTGTACTTTGCCTATGTATAAATTATAAAAATATACACTTTACACGGAGATATTAAAAAAAGAAAAAAATTGTTACTTGAAAGTTCTATAAAATGTGTTCTTTCTGCATGCAATTGCTTATTCATTTGTTTAGTGTTCTTTTGCCTTTCTGAAGTACATTGCAGCCAGTGAGGTATTCTTCCACAAGTTTCCAAACACATTCCAGAAGATAACTTCTAGAAAACCATTATGTACAGAAAACAGTGAAAACATGGGGGCTTTTATCTGCAGATATAGAATATTGAGAGAGAGAGCGAGAGATGCTATTTGCAAAGTTTACCAACAGCCCCTCACAGCTGTTAAGATAGAAGACAAATTTTAAAGAAGCAATAAATTAACCCAGCCCTAATGAGTGCTCAGTATTTTATCCCTGATACAACTTTTCTGAAATAAAAATCAGAGAGCATACAGGGTTGAGTCTGTGGCATTTTTGAACTTTATTCTTAAAGTTGAAGAACAGTCTGATAATCAGAATGCAACAACTATTTGATATAATTTTTTCTTTTTGGAAGCTTGCTTTTATGATGGCTAGGTCTGGCTAGATAATCCTTGAGTGTGATAACAGGGTTTTGTTGCTGAAGGACAAGAAGTGAGAAAAGGTTGCAGTGCACAACTGAGGTCTGCTTGTTATGATTTTTCCTAACTAGATATAAATCATAAACTGAAGTGTCACTGAATGAGTAACACACATGTTTTTCATATCCAGTCAAACTTTAAGAGAATGAAATATGTTTGCTAGTATCAACTCACCCCAGTAGACAGTAATTCACATCACAAGAAACACTTAATTGAGTCCATTTGGCAGTTGCTGCTCAGCAGGGGCCTTGTAATGAAATAACATATAATAACATACCTCTCATCCCTAGAGAGAGTGTCCCTGCAGGTCAAGGTTGGGGTCATTTCAAGGGCAAGGTCAGGTAGCTTATGTTGTAGCTGCTATTGCCACATCAAATTGTGCCTTCTTTTTAAAAAAGGAGAAAATTCGTTTTCCAGCTTTTAACTCTCTCAAACACTTGTTTGCACAGGCTCCCTGCAAAATCGCTATACTATTAGAGCAGGATATTACCACTGAAAATTAAATATCCAATGAAAATGGATTAATGTTTCGTATTTGTTATTTGCTAAACTAATCCTAATGGATGACTCTGATTTTTTGTCAGTTACTAAACAGACTTTTCCTGCCACCAAAGAGAATTTTTTTATAAACTAAGTCACCAGAAAACTTAAAATGTGCTAAACACCTCACAAGAAATGCTGAGCACCTTGTGGAGTTGGACTTTGCATTTCAAGAAACACAAAGAAAAGCTACTGAAAGCAAACCAACTCTATGTTTCCAGTTTATGATGCTATTGTATAGAAAGTAAGCATTCTTAGAGAAATAGATAATTAGAAAAAAAGTTATTATTTGCTGTAATGAAACAAAACTGATCAAATATTTCAAGAAAATAGTGTGTGGATCAGCAGATTAAAATGATAAAAGAGAGAACCATTACCTTCTGAAATTATGTGTTCAAGTAGCAGCTCACACTCTTGCCCAGATGACACCTCATTTGGATCTTTTGTTGACATAAGTATTCAGAATATCAGTTAACGTAAGAGATCGGGTGTGTGCATACAGGAGCCATAAATGAGGGGGTTTACTCTGAAATTCTTCATAAGCAGTTCTTCATAAAATTTCTTTATAAAGGTTGGACCAGGTGATCCCCCAAGGTCACTTCCAACCTGGGCTGTTCTATCATTCTGTGGTAAGAAATCATTTGTGGAATTGTAAGAGGAAGAGAAACAATCTGATTCTTTTCTGGGATATATGGATCTCACTTTAAAACATTTGATGAGAAACAAATCTTAGATTTAAAAGGTGACAATTTTATACATAAAAATAAAAAGTCATCAAGTAACTCCTTAACTTTAGATACACTACACAACTTTCCCATAGAGAACGTGACTAACAGAATAGTTTAAGATCCACAATCGTGAATTTCCTACTAATCATTTTGAAATGGATGCAATAGAGAAATGATGATCTATGTGGAATAGATTTTCCCACTATGTCCTTAACTTCCCTGTGCAATACAGACAGGAAAGTAACTAAATTAAGGTAGCCCTCAGCTTTTCAAATTCTTCTTTCTTTTTCTCTTTATGACCTTGTAGAGAGCTTTGGCAGTTATGTTAGGTAGTCTGGATTGCCTATCTCTCTGAAAATGGACATCTAAATTATCAGGGAGGATATGCCTCAAGTAAGCATTTCCAGTCAGCAGACTGGATTCTACCCTTACTTTCCAGACATAATATTCTAGTTCTCACAGATTTCCCAGAATTAATTACTTGTTTTTAGCACATAACAGGGAACTGATTTTTATAACCTCTAAACGAACTCAGACAGTACAGCCGGAAGCCTTGAATACTTTGTCAGATTGTCTTGTTTGTTTGCAAAGCATGATATGCAAGCATCTGCGCTCTGCTTTTCTGTCAGCAAAGATTTCAGAAAGACATTATTTTATAGTATATACAAAAGAATAGTATATGTATACACTGGCTGACTGGACATGACAAGATTTTGGTAAGCAACAGTAATAGTTCACTCAAGGATATCAACAACAGCTTAAGGAAAACAGCCAAAGGAGGAGTGGCAGGTATTTTCAGGAGGTAATAAATGTTGTTAGCATGAACAAATACATCCAGACTTTGGTTTTGATATGGCAAAATAAAATAACTTAGCAATGCATTTTCCCTTTTTTCACAATGTAATCACGTTGTAAATGGTTCAGATGTTATTGTGTATGATTTGAAGAACAGGTCTTCCAAAAAAGAAGAGCTCTTCAGAGAAAAATAACTTTAAGTTATAGTTTAGTCTCATTAGTAAACAAATTAAAAAGATACCAATTATGTACTGGACTGTCAATAGGACACAGATTATATCAAAAGGTTATCCCATGCTATAACCATTTGTCACCACACCATTCATGATAGAGGCAAGGTGTAACGTTATTTTTAAACGCCTATGAGAAAATGTGCCAGTTCAGCCATCATCATTCTATGCTGCCATCAGTTACCTGATCACACGGGTCAACGCTGAACTCAACAACATCCCCTCTCAGAAGTCTTCTTTCAGACAGTCCTGCCATAGGTTCCTGTGGGCCCAGCTCCTCCACTGCCCACTGTGGTGCCAGCATCGCCTGCTGGACACAACAGACAGAGACGGCTCCCTTATTGGCCATTCATATGAAATGACACCACTGAGAGCACTCAGCAAGATGCAGCCAGCCCCAACAAAAGCCACACCCAACAGGAGGCTCCTCCAACTAATCAGCTGCCGCTTAAAATAGCGCTGGCCTCACCCACCATCCCAACCACAACCACCTGGGTGAGGGTGGAGCCACAGAGACACAGGTGGGCCAGGTTCTGCCTCTGGAACATGAAGCCGGTAGGGAAACAAAACATTCTTCTAGGTTGTGACTTATTCTCAAGTCAACTCCAGATTTGGGCCCGCAACTCAGGCCCCAGCACTTCAGAAAATCAGTCTCACTAAAACAAAAGCAAAATCCACACTGATTCAAATTTTGTTCACCATTTAGTTTGCAGAAGTGTGTTGATTCAAGTGGCCAGCAAGGTTAGTGTTAACAGGAAATAATTATGCACTTCTTGTCAGTTCTCTCCATTTAAATAAAAAAGTGTAACCATAGCCCAATTCTACCTTAGGATAGAGCTCTGGTTACATCTCAATTTATAGAAATAATTAGATCAAATTAGATCATGGAAAGTTTAATTAACCAGACATAGTTTTGAATTAAAGTCCATTTTCTGTGGAAATTGGAAAAGGCTTAAGTAATTCAGTACTCATTATATGATGATTTAGAATCAAGCATCGTTGGGGCTGTAAGTCAGAATATATGAAAAAAGCAAAGACGACATCCATTCTCCAAGATTTTAGGCTTTATTTGTATATTCTGTGACTCTTCTAGGAAAAATAAACAGGTTTTGAATGCTCAAGGGAGTGTAACAGGCCAACTTTCAATAGGGCAAATGTTCCTTTGTCCCATTAATGAGGGTCCAAATTTCATATCATGGTTCTTTAATATACCTCCACCATAAAACACATTTAGCATAATTCTTACTTTTTTATATTTTTGAAATATGTACATAATCTACTACTAGTATGAAAGGGACCATTATGAAATATTTCAACCAGTGCAACAGTAGCTAGTTATAATTAATTCTTTAGCATTCGTTATGATAAATTGATTTGTATTAATGTGGATGTAATATCATAATTTGATCAGAATTTGGAACTAATTGATTTCCACCTAACATAAAGAATTATTTATTAGACAAAGAGTTTTCTTTGCTTCTGGAGTTGCTCTTGAACATCATTTACAACCCTGGTGTTATATAACCTCTAAACTAGAAAATTAATCACCTGTAACACACTGAATGATCGAGCATGACCTCATTTATGCAAGTTCCAGTACACTATAAGGCTCTGGACTTCTTACCTTCTTACCCATCTTAGTAGCCCTTTCACAGGGGAGTAATTCCATATAAGCAAAAAGGGTAAAATAAATGATTCTGTTTACTTTGTCCAAAGTCCTTTTTGTCCAATCAGAAAATTTGAAGATTTTATACATATATTTTATATCTCTAGCTATGGTGCTTCCATCAAAGATTTTTTATTGATGCAAAAGGGCCTAGCAGCACTGATTTTAATGGAAACATACATATAAAAGCTGTTAAGGACCAGGTTCTATAACGTGTTCATATGAGTGTTTAAACATTGAGAGAGATATTGCAGGACCGAATTTACCACTCTGGCATTTCTTCAGCAATGCTCTAGGAATCAAATAATTTCACTGAAATCAATATGACCTATTACAGATGAAGGCTCACCATGAGTAAGGGTCTGGCTACTAGGAAGGTAATATTGAGATTGCTTTCATTTTAATGACTGGGAAATTTTAAAACATCCATCCATGCTTTTGGATGAAGTGAGTAATGTCCACTAAAGTTACAAGATTTATGAGAAATGTCCAATTCAATTTCATTAAGAAAAAACTTTAAAAAAATTGGTTCTCTGCCTTTAAGATTAAAACTGTATGCAAGGAAAAGTGTTTTTCTCAACTGATGCAGCTACTGAGAAACAACATATAAATAAGAAGTGTTATCTATTATTTATCCATCATATTTATAGAACTAAATGGCAGAATTTGCCTTCATGATAAGTTTTGTAAGGGATTTTTGTAAGGGAGTTCTAGTTCAGTATTTCAGAAATGAAGCTCAGCTTTTTTGACCCTTCAGACACATAAAGGACCCTAGACAATTATGCTAAAAATGCTCTAGCTCAAGTCCCATATCAGCCTTAGTTCTTCTCCATATCTAGAAAGAGAAGACAGATATCCTGGACAGATAATACCTCTGAGATAACATGCTGAAAAGCTATATTGCATAATTGTTAGATTGACCATGATAAGACATTGTTCTTATAGCTTCAGATACGTGAAGTGTGAAAAGTCCTTCCCAAATTTCTGATTGTTTTAAGATTAATTTAAGAATGTGTGTTCCCAACCATACCCTAAATTGAGCAAGATGATGTGCAAGTTGAAGATGCATATTTACATGTGAGTTCAAAATGTGACTCTACTTTCTAGGGTGTTGAATTTTGAGTGTACAATTTGGGTTGCACATTCAGACAACTGACAAGTTCATATTTAGAAGATGTTTAATGGATCATACATATGCTACATCTATACCACAAGCAGTGATTAAAAAATATAGCTAATACATTATTCAGTAAGACTGAAATTCATCTTTTCCTACTTAAAAATAAAAAAAAAATTAAAAGGCAAAGGATCTGCTTTCTGTTAAATAATGCTATTTCCATAATAAAAAATTCTGAACACTTTTTCCAGTTGCTTGTCCCCAAAGCACACAGAAGACTGCAGTACTTTTCTAAAACACATAGCTTCTTATTTTCAATACAGAAGATTATATTTACATTGGTCTAAATACTCTTTCCCCTAACGTCTATGATAAATCTGTCTTTAACCTGTATCACACCTAAAACACTGAACATATGTTAACATTCACCTTGACTAAGATGGATTTTTAACTTCATACTTGGCATGCTCAACTTTCTTTTTCATTTTAGAATAAACTGAAACTTAGAATATTTAATTCCAATGTCTAACATTTCATGATTAAACATAGCTTCCATTCTAGTTTTTACTGTTCCAACAAGTTATTCCCCCAACATAGTTATACATACATTATGGTATATACAAAAAGGGTAGTAAACTATCTACAAACTTTTAATTAATTGCATTCAACACTTTTTTATTTGTATGAAGTACTTGTCAGTAGACAAACGTCAAAGGCCTAACTTTATGAAATTTAAATGCATAAGTTGTAAAGCACAGAAAGAAAAACATAATTCTTCTACCCTGGATTTGACTCTAAAAATTGAAGCAGTGATTTCAGAAACACCTAAGGGAGTTAGGGAGAAAATTCCCATTATATTTCAGTGGGATTTCTGTCTATAACCCCTTTAGCATCATTTGAAAATCTCAGTCATAGATTAATCTTAGAATGAAATTTATCTTATGTGCAGCTAGCCAATGCAAGACCTCTCCTGGAATGGCTGCTGAGCTCCCTTGTACATCTATCTGTATGGAAGTAGTCTAAATATGTGCAAGATATTAAACTACAGCATATCATTCATTAGGAAAAAAATTACAATGTTTGATTGACTGAAAAACAAAAGTAATTTAATTGTAAATGTTTGGTGGACATTTTTATAGGTTGTGACCTACCTGTGTAAATAAAATAGAGAACTAATAAATAGTATCTTTTTATTTGATTTTCCTATTATTCTTTTATTTTATAATTAAAATGAACATGCTGGGCAAACTCTGAGATATCTGAGCTAAATTTTGAAATTCAGGAAAGTACTTCACAAAGTGATTGTTCTACAATTTAATGTGGCAGTGCCACTGAGACTGGGTTAGACAGAGCTGCCAGCCTGAGCATTTTTAAACAAATAGAAAATCATTGACAGTAATCTTTTGGATCTTTGTGCACAGGGCAGCTACTGCTGGAAGGAGGGAAGACCAGAAGAAGAACTGTAGAGATCTGAGTAGGCAGCAGATACTGCTAGATTAATGACTGGCATTGTCAGAACTGAGCTGTGGGGATAGCTGCAGCAGCTTCATAGGTTCACCCCTACTATGGGTGTTGCTATGGGTACCAGCTCAGAGGTGTCACATTAAAAAAAAAAAGACAGTGGGACAGGGAGAGACTGATGAACAGCAAAATGAAATAAAGGATATATATGCCATAACAATATGAAGAGACATTCTATGTACAAAACAAAAATACATAAGGTACAGTAAAATATGGAAAAAAGAAGGAGCAAACTGAACTGTTGCATTTAAAAAAAAATATTCTAAAGGAAATAGCATGACCTCATTTATATATGCTTGTTTTAATTTTGTATTTAATTTTTAAAGTCCAGGCAATGATAGAAAAGACACTCATTAAACATAGCATTATCTGACAACAGAAAAGAGTTATTTGTAAAGAGTTATTTATAAATCTGTTATTATTTGGGGTCACATGCAATCTAGCAGAAAAAAAAAATTAATAAATTATTGTTATTTGACACCTGAATGAGGCCCCAATTCAGTAAGTGATGTCAGGATATCTAACTTCCCCCAGCATGAGCAGTAGTTCTTCAAATTAGGTGCACTGCTTAAATTCTTGCTAGATTGTGTCTTCTCTGAAGTAGTCTTCACATGTAACACAGGGGCATGTGCCATTTTTAATATCCTAGCTAGGAAGTGAATGCCAAGCATGAGTCACGGAACACCTCTGACTAAAAGGAATAGTCGAAAGGAAAGGAAAGGAAAGGA
>VZZY01006249.1:140941-174721 GCA_013400335.1 Eurystomus gularis | reverse complement strand
TGAGTGTAGGCTGGTGCTGTTCGGTTCCACGCAGGCACCAGCGCTCGTCTGCGGCACGTTCATCGCGCAGGTCCTACCCGTCCTGCCTGGAGGCCGTGGGGGAACACGGCATCTCCCGCTGAAACTGGGTTGCATAATTCAAAACCGGCGAGAATGTGCGGGAGAAATTGTGTGGTGGGTCTGTTTCAGGAAGATGGACTTGGCCTTTGGTGCTGTTTGCTATTGGGAGAAGGGAGAGGAAGGGGAGGACAGGTGCTTTCTGGGTTTTTCTCGTCGTTGGAAAGAAAACGTCACCATGTTTAATGTGTGTGTCTACCCACAGTCTGCTTTTCCAGCCCCTCTGCTCCTGTGCTCACACACCGTGGTCCTGCCTGCTGTCCATTCAGGCCTTGTGCTTTGCTGTTTTATTACTGGTTTTAGTTTAAAGCCTCATACCAACGCATCTCCTGGGATCAAATTCTGCTTTCCTCAT
Source organism: Eurystomus gularis (assembly GCA_013400335.1). Lineage (NCBI taxonomy): Eukaryota > Metazoa > Chordata > Aves > Coraciiformes > Coraciidae > Eurystomus > Eurystomus gularis. The sequence goes on along the minus strand of VZZY01006249.1, from coordinate 174,249 downwards.
CCCATGCCCCTGGATGCTTTCTACCAAGCTGGAGCAGTTGATGAGTCATCAAAACATAAAGGGCTTCTTTGTAGGATCGTGGAGCTGGAGAGCCCATGTGGAAGAGCAGGCCCAGAGGGGTTTGTGCAGTTCATTCACAGCCCACCACTGTGCGTGGTCTTTCCTCATGTGGAGTGCCATCATGGGGATGTGAAGTGGCCTACACCAGTCCATTTCAGAACAGTTTGGTTGTGCTCTAAAGTGTTTACGTGATGCAGTTTCCGCTGCCATTCAGAACCTGGTGTGTATTCTCCTGGAGAGGGATTTCCAGCAGTGCGAGACAAGTGGTGAACAGTGGCTTTTCTCTTGTGCTGAGTGGTGGTTCAGGTCTGCCTATGCGCTGCTTTCACTCAGTCCAACTGGTGTCACAGCCACCAAGAGGAGCAGCCCACTCCTTGCCTCCCACCTACCACTTGCTGGCACTGTCCTTCATGTGGTTGCACAGTGAAGCACATCAATGATCTGAGAGCCAGAAAAAAAAAAAGGGGAGGGGGGAATGTTAGTTTTCAGTGGGATCAATTCCTTGCTCCAAACACTTAATAAACAAAATAGAGAACTTGGCCTGGGCACAGGAACAAAGAAGGTGGGCAAGGAGGGAATACAGTGTCCACATCAGCTAAATCTGCTACTGGAAACTTGTGTGCCAAAAGATGCCCCGAGGGCTCTTGACATGAAAGTTACCGAGATATAATCTTGCACACCTAGACATTTCTGGACTTAACCCAGTGAGCTAGAAGTGGAGGAGCTGGTAGTGGTGATAGCAGCACATTCACAAAGTAGTTTATGACTTGAAATGCATGCTCACAACTGTTTTTACTTAAAGAAAGAAAGAAAGGAAGAACAAAAAAACACCCTAAACCAAAACCCCCAAATATGTCAGATTTTAAAATATGGCCATTCTATTCCTGGATTGTTTTTCTAGTGCTGCACCATTAAATGGAGAAGTCTTTTCCACTTCCCTTTCCCCTCTCTCCTTCCTGCGGCAATATACAGATGGACATTAGAGAGAGGTGGGGGGAGAAAGGTGCCCTGTTGATTCTTGTGAAGATGTTGCTTTTGTTCTTTCTTTGTTTCTAGATTATAAGATGAAAACAGATGTTTCTTCTCTTTACAGCGCGCTGTATGGCCTGTCTAAACATAAGGAAAGCAGCACTTTCACAGACAGTGCTAAATTTCATCTGTGGATGGAGTCATCTTTACCATAAGCCAGTTGCATTGTGGTACATACTTTGATGAAACCTGCATCTGAAGTCCTGCCAGTTCAGAATTCCGTTGGCTTCTGTTTCCATTATAAACATATAACTTCCAAGATTCTCTAAAATTATTAAATGAATGAGTGAAAAAGGGGGTGGGAGACATCATCTGCCTGCCTGTCATTCCTCCGTGCAAAACAAACGCATGCCCATTTGCTCCCGAGAAATAGTTTGCTAGAGATCTACCAGCCAGCTGTTCACATGTAGGGAGGGAATACCTTTTGCAGGAGATTAAGTGCTTTATCAAAGACAATAAACTTTGCTTTGTAGTGCAGGTAATGTTTGTTGCTGAGATTTTGTTACAATAATTTCTAAGCGGGGATCTTCTGTTTTCAAGTTCGTGATGCAGCATTTGTGGCTGCCTGACAGGGAAGAACTCTCCTTGGGCAGACAGGTGTACCAGCGTGGCCACTGGTTTTGTTGAGAGGAATGCTGTGGACACATGGATATTGGCAGATGGGAAACATTGAGCATCCCTTGGCCAGAGTCACCAGTGCACTGCTAGGAAGAGTCCAAGTCCAAATTAATACGTTAAACAGTTACGCAGAAGTTAAAACTTGAAAGCATTCACACTAAAAGTCAATCATGTTTCTTATTTAGCAGTTGTGTTTCTCCACAGGATATTCCTGGAAGTTTGCAGGGAAATAGCTTTGGCTTTTATATAGAGCTAGATTTTGCTAACAAAAATAACCTTTATACTTTTGCTCAGGCGTTTTCCAAGTCTGGAAAGTCTTGACTCCTGAGCACCAGATGGGTTAATGCAATAACATCTCGTAGTGAAACAGCTGATAGTAGCCAGGTGCTAACTCCAACTACTGCTTGATGCCAGCGACCCTCTCCCTCATCTCAGCAGTTTTTCATGGCAGTCTTATGGCCCCAGAGGCCAAGCCCTAGAAGTTAATTTGCTGCCCAAGGCATCTGCTCCCTGGCAGGCTCTGTGGGCATCTGCATAGGTGGCTCTGCATAGCTTGTCTTTCTGTCACGTGGCCAGGTACCTGGGGGCACAGTGGGGGACCTGCTTTGCTGTTTTTGTCTTTCCTTCTGGTTTTCTGGAGCTTCCTGCATAAACCGAGAGGCGTTGTCTTTATAAGAAATTGGCTGTACATCCCTTATGTCCCTCTATTGTTCATGCTGGGGTAATCTGCACTGAAACAGGATCTTTGTTTCCGGCACCCCTGTCTCCCTCCCTGTACGCAGGCTGAAGTCATAACCCTCTCTGGGCGTCCTTAATGTTGGTTACTCTAGAAGCAATTGTGTTTTTGTAGACAGCTGTTTATAATTTCAGGTCTATGAGGGAATGATTGACAAATTTAAAGCAACAAAGCTACTTGGGAGACTTTGCCCTCTTTGCTGGAAATAAGTAAGGAAAGTCTGGGGAAAATAAAACAGCTGGAAGGCAGGGAAGCATCGCAAGAAGTGGGTAGTTGCAAAATGAACCTTATATGGGAATAGCTGCTTGGCCTTACCAAATTTAGAGGACTAGACCTAGAAAGGCATACTAGATGATTGCGTTTTGCACCAACTTGAGGCAGGAAGCAGGATGAAACAGTTTTGCAGCTCCTCTAATAAGCTATGAGGTGGATAAACCGTGTGCTACTTGTTTTTTTTAAGGAACGGAAAAAAGAAGTCCCCCCTGTTGTCATTCCAGCAGGATGGCGGCATTCACCTCTCCTCTCCCTTCCACAGGCTCATCTCCTGTCAAACACCTTTCCTCCCAGCTTCCGAGGCTCAGCTGCCTCTGTTTTCAGCACAGGTTACTCGCAGTCAGTCCGTCCCACTCCTTTTGGTGAGGTGATGGGTGGCACAGGATGTTGGGGTTGTGTGCTTTATGTTTTTTATCTGCTGCCCTTTGCTTCCTAGTGAGTGTTCCTCTGGGCTTCCTGGTGGTGTTGCTGCCTTAGTGTGGGACGTTCACAGGCTGCAGTCTGTCAGGGGTGTTTCTGCCCTAGTGTGGGTTGCCTTCTTGAAGAGTGCATCTCCCCCAGTGCCCCCAACATTGTCTTCCTTCATGTTCTCTTAATGTACCTCTTTACATATCTCCTCACATGTCTTCACAGAATTGCCTAGATTAGAAAAGACCTTAAAGATCATCAAGTCCAATCATTAACCTAACACTGACAAGTCCTTGACTAAACCGTATCCCTAAACACTAAGCACTATATCTATAGGTCTTTTAAATACCTCCAGGGATGGGAACTCCATTACTGCCCTGGGCAATCCAATGCCTGATAACTTTTTCAGTAAAGAAATTCTTCCTAATATCCAATCTAAACTTCCCTCTGCACAACTTGTGGCCATTTCCTCTTGTCCTGTCCCTTGTTACTTGGTTGATCAGACCAATCCCCACATCTCTACAACCTCCTTTCAGGTAGTTGTAGAGAGCTATAAGGTCTTCTCCGTGCTTTTCCTGCACCTCTTCACCTGTCTCTAAACACATCTCCTCACTTAACTCCTCTTCTAGTGGTTGCCATTCACACTTAAGGATGTCTGAGTGGAGGCACCACATGCATCTTTGGTTGGAGGTTTGGCTCACTGTGAGCTGGTCCCATCTGTTTCAAAGCCACAGGAGACAACTATGACTGGCCCAGGGCTGTTTGTGGCCTCCTCCCACACAGGTCACCCTCACAGCCCCTGCCACTGAAACCCTGCCAGTTTTGCCCAGCACACCTCCTTTTCCCAAACCCTGTCAGTTTTGCCCAATTTACCTCCTTTTTTGTCTCTGCCCAACAACCGGCCCACCTCCTGTTGTGTGCTGCTAGCTTCTGTCTCCAGGTTATCCCAGGATTTACTTGCAAGCAAAACTACCTTTAAAGTATTGGTTGTTATCCTGCGTGAGCTACATACCAGAAAAAATGTAGGGTGTTTTTCCCTATTAAACTCTTGTTCCTGGAATCACCTGATTAAAGTTCCACTGTATTTTTAATGTAAACTCATAGCCCTTGTACTTAAAGGGAAAATCTTGAAAATGTAAACTATAGAAGGCAAATAAAAGAAGTATTACGGGAATTATTTTTGTATCTTAGCTTTTGGAGCCAGTTCATAATGTGTAAGCCCTAAGGGTTTGCAGTACCATGGAAGGAGCTGCTTCTCTGTTGTGTCCATATCTGCAAAGCTATAATAACCTCTGTAACTCTTTTGTGTAACATCCTTACCAAATATGTTAGTTTACATTTCAGCACATTTTTGTCTGCTTAGGTCACAGCCTACAGTGCTCTACAAACTCGTAGTTGAATAGATACATGCACAGTGGTAAGAATGGACTTGCCGCAAAGCATGGTCTGCAGCAGTGGGGAAAAATCTGGATTTAAGTGAAGAACTGCCACTGATGTTGCCCCTTATAGAGAGTATCATGGGAAATGGAAATGCTCTGAAAGTATAAGCTCTTCATTTTGAATCTTAAGAAATACCTAGCTCTGTGTGTTCCCCCATAACACTATCTTTATTTTCCTTTGGCAAGATCAAAAATTTCTTAATGTGCTTCTCAAGTATAACTCAGCTGTACCTCATTCAGGGAGATACCACTTCGAGATAGCCAAACCTGTCATCATTTAATGCTAAAAGCTATTTACATCAGAAACTGTTGATCAAGAAATGAATTTCCATTCCAGGGATGACCACAGCTACACTTCAGACTTCTTGCAGACCCATGGAGATGGGTCTTTTAAGTCCATGTTTTGCCCTCAAGATTTTTGTCACATGTTGAAGCCTTGACCATCCAAACAGTACAGACCTAAAGTTTACATGCTGTAGCAGCACATATAACTAAGGCAGCGTGTCGGGAAGGAGACATGCACCATGCTGCTCACCATTGCTCCTTTTTGCTGGATAGAAAAGCGGCATATCTCAGCTTGGGGCCTCGCAGGAGAACATCAACACAAGGGTAGGGCTTCATGAATAAACACAGTGTTGTCAGATTTTCCTTGCTCTTCCTCGAGGGGTTGTTATGACTATAACCTGTGGAAGCAGCCTCTGGACAAGGAGGGTTTGCTTCCTTTATTCACTACTTCAAGCCAACTCAAAGGGATATTTTCTTGTGATGGCCACAGGGGTGTGGCAGAATTACCTTGTGTTTCTTGTAGGTTCCTTGGCCTGAGCCTCCATACACCTTTGAATGGCAACATGACCCTTCCTACAGATATGAGGGGAGATTTTGAAAGATATCTGTGAAGGCATGGAGGAGGGTGGCTGGATCAGAATTCAGTTCAGCTGCTGCAAGTCCACTGTGAACCAGTTTCAGCACATTCACCCAGTGAGACACATCTTCATAGTTCATTTGGATGCGAGGAGAGGGAAGTCAAGCTTGAAGCTTAAGCCTGGATATCTATGCTGTGTGCAGGTATGCAGGGTGTGCTTTTGAAGGGTGGAGAAACCACCTTGAAAGGTTATGTGTGAAAATGTAGGTGTCCAGGGCTAAATTTGCCACTCCTGCTCGAGGCTGAATGCATTTGTAGGAGTTCTTAATGGTATAATAAATTTGTGTGTCCTCAGTCTGCCATGAACTGACTTAAAACCAGTACAATCCTGAGGAATAAACAAGACCTTAAAGAAAAAAAAAATCTCAATAGATTATGTATTTTTCGAGTCTTTAGTTAGTCAGGAATTGTTTCCTCTATGCAGTAGGTGTGGCCTGTTACAGAACTACAGAGCAGCAGAAAAAGCTTTTCAAATATCAAGATTGAAGAGGGGCCGTGCTGTCCTGAGTATTACATGCCCTGACAAACAGATCATTAGTTCCAGTTTCTGGAGTCAGTTAAATATGGGTAATACTCTGGGTGCTTACATAAAAAAGAAAAAAATACTCAAGGGCATGTTTTGGAAACTTTGGGAAGTTGAAGTCAGACTTGCAACTTCTGAAGCCCTGATTCATGATTCCTGAATGTGTGGGACTGATGTGGTCAAAGATTTGACCTTTAAAACATGAAAGGCAGGTCATCTCCTGGGGGACTCTGTGATGAGACATGTCTTGCTTGTGCAGCACATTGGAAGCCCAGAAGCTCTATGCTCCCAATGTATCTGTGTGGGGCAGAAGCAGTGTCCCTGTTTTGTTAATTCTTGTAATTAATTATTTGTTAATTTAATGTCTTGAAAGTTATCAAAGCACTGGTTTCTGCCTCACTCCTTCCTCAGCACCCGTCTTCCATGTAGACCCTGCAGCAACATGCTGTTTTTTTCTCCCTGGTCTGAGACTCAGCTGCCTATGTCACCTGGCTCATCTGTGTTCTTGCCAATGTCCAGGCTGTTCCCAAGCAGTAGTCATCAGAGAAAGACTTTATTTCCAGGGATGGTTAAGTGACTAACCCAAGATCAAACAGTGGGACAGTGGTAGAGGCAGGAACTGAAATCAGGTCTTCTGACTCAAGTTTCTCTTGGCTGCTGTCTCTGCGTTACATGGCAGAACTCATTTGCGTGCTAAGTTTCAGCAGTTGCTGAGACAAAACTTCATTTTCTTTCCCTAAGATACTGTATCTGTGTCATCCTGTTCTCTGCCTACTAGGAAGCAGCTTCTTAGCATTTGCCTTTAAAAAGGGAAGGCAAGGAGGAGATGTTTCTCGGTGGTTACACTCTTTTGATCGATGAGAGAGGTGAGCCAGAGTGTGTTCCAGTGACCTCCTGCTATATAAAAGCTTGGCCTGCCTGACAGGACTTCTGGCTGCTGAGTAGCTGTGAGTCACAGCCTTTACCGCTTGGATTCGATGCGGATTTTTACATCAGACGCTGCGGAAACGAGGTGGCCTCTCAAATATTTGCATTGCTTGGCAAGCTAGGGGTAAACGGGGGTGGATTCAGGAAGTTCTGGCAAGGGCAAGCACAGCTGGTGTTAAGGTCTTTGCAGGGCTCCTTTGTGTGTGTGCGTGTGTGTGTGTGTGTTTGTAGGAAAATAGTGAGGCCCCTTGATTTTTTTCCAGCCAGAGTTCCTGGGAAAGGATGAGTAATATGGAGATTTCCTGTGACTTTTGGAGGGAAGAAAAAAAACACATCGCCCTTTGAGGGAATCTTCTTGGATCTTCCACCATCCCAGTTTTTCCCTGAGCACACAGAAAGCCTCACCTCTAGACTCGGCGCTGCTTTGTTTATCACTGCTCAGTGGCCGGTGGATACTGCTCAAGAGCAACGTGAGCTGTGCCGTGCAAATACTGTTCTCTGCCCTTCTTTGCCTGGAAAGCCCAGGTTCTGAACCGTGCAAGTCCTATCGTCCTCTTCTGCGTGTGCGTCGAGACCTAAACTCTGTGGGTACCGGTGGTCAAAGTGTGGCTGGCCGGGGATGCTGGGAGCGTTTCCCTTTCACGTCTGAGAGCATCAGCTGTGTGAGGGAGGGGCTACGTGGGCAAAGAGTGTTTTGCACAGCACCTGGCATGGTGGTGTTCAGGTCCAGGACAGAGTCAGCTGGGTGCTGCTGCAGTGCAAATGAGTAAATCGCAGTGACAGAAGAGATGTGGGGGTTTCCTGTTGGCTGAGGAAGAAAGGAGGGAGAGGCACGTCAACTCTGAGGTTATTACTATTTGTTATTTGACTTGCAACACAGCCTTCAGGGGCAAAGGCTCTGTCGCATGAGGCACGTGCACACAGCAAAGGCAGAGCCATTCTCCCATTCCCCACCCTGAAAAAGGGTGTTCTCCAACTGAGCTGAGCTGTTTGAGCTCTTTGAGAGCACGGATACTGTGATGATACTGGGGCCAGAGGGTAAAGAGAGGGGTGTTGCCGCAACCAAGAGCCGCGCATAGGCAGTTTAGACCTCAGGTGTGTGTCTGAAGAACCTGCTTCTATTATTTCTAGGTGCTCGTCACCACTATTTGGCCACAACTTTCTCTAACTAGTATTTCTCAATGTGTGCTTAGCCATTTTGTGTTCTGAGTGCTTTACAAATATTATGTAATTAGGAAAATAACTCTCTGTTTACACAGGCAATTGCACAACCACATGTTCAGAATTCAGCCCTTGGAAACGTAGCCTCAACTGAAATTTCCTTATCGGCTCCTAACTCTCCCAGCTGCTCTTCCCGAAATGATTTTTAATCCCTTCAACCTCGTAACTGACTGTGATGGTGGTAATAAAATGAATACAGCCTGGGCAGATAAACTGCTTCCCTCTGCAGTGCGAAATAAAGGGGAAGAAAGGGCTGGTAGGGAGTACATGTTTTGGATTTCAGTGTCATTCTGTTTGCTAAACACGATGGCTTTTAGTAGAAGAAAATCAGTGCAAAATGAACAGCCGCAACCCCAGTGCCTGATCTCCAGTTGCTGATGACAGAGCTGAGGGCTCAGAGACAACCCCTAAAGCTGCTTCACTTTCTCCCAAGCCTCGGTGCTCTTCCCTGGCTGGTGCCAGGGAAGGATTTATCCCTGTGACTGCCCCTATGAAGTGCTAGCCGTTGGCACAAAGCTCAAGACTTATCTCCCTACCCAAATCCAGGGTATTTTTGTTTGTTTGTTTTGCCTTTTTTTTTTTTCTCTCCCTCTCTCTCAAAGGTTAAATGGTTCCCACAGGGTGCAAGAAAGGGTTATTGAAAGCAGCAGGTCCACTTTTGAATATTGCACTTCTGGTAAATCTCTGATCCAGCATCTAGTGGTTAACCACTGATACAGGAAATGACATTTAACGTTTTATCACTCAGCCAGAAATGGAAGAACAAGGCGAGTCTGTATGTGGTGAAGATGGATCATTGCCTGCTACCTTCCCCTTAAAGGCATATCATGCCATTTAAAAGGAAATGTTTTTCCAGCCGGGACTTTCTCCTCTCTTTGTGTACCTTTCTGCTTTAAGGCAGACGAAAAAGCTGGAAAACAAATCCCCTTCTTCCCCCCTCCCCGAGGTTTTGCCTGTTAAAATAGGGGTGACAGCCTTATAAACAACTTAACTCCTCTTTCCTGCTCTTTGGTGGCTTTTGGAAGTGTCTCCCAGGCCTTGGAGGAAGCTGAGGGGGCTGCGGGGCGGGGGGGAAGGAACCGGTCATGGAAAAGGCAGCAGGTTTCAGTAGGTGGCACTCTCGGCTCTGGCTCTGGGCTCAGCCTGCCCCTGGCATCATGATGTGCGGCGCTTGGCTGAGTGAGGCAGCCGTGAGCGAATGTGCTAGAGCAGCAAAGGAAGAAAAGAAAACAGTAAAAAAAAGGAAAAAAAAAAAGATCATCAAAATGCGGAGCCGGAACTTCAGCAAGTATAAATTGTTGTGGTTTATTGATCTGAGTGTAGCTGCATTGGTTGACAGCAATGAGCACCTGCCTGTTGCCAGCCCAGGGTAACCACAGCAGCCATGCTTGCTGTCTGAGCTGCTAAAACTTCTTCTGATTACAGAGTGCAGGTTTTTTAGCTGTTCCGGAGGCCATTTTCACCTAATGACACAGTGTGAGGTGTTTTCCAAAGAGAGAGCTTCACAGATTGCCAAAACTTTCCTGGAAGCGAGCACTGAAATACATTAGAAAGCAACATATTAAAGGTAGGCCAGCCCTCCTGATCTGTGGGGCTGCATAACACGATTTTCTTGTGCTCAAGAGCTGCAAGAAACGAGTGCTTCAGAGAGGTTTCAGAGAGTTGGTGGGTCGTGGGGGCAGCAGAGACCTCCATGAGAAGTTCAAACGCAGCTCTCCAGAAGTCCTGCTGCTCTCTAACTTGGCTGGAAGTGAAGCTGGATGATGGGGTGAGCACTTGGATGCTGGAAAGCTGGCTTGCTCAGTTCTGGAAGTTCAAACTTGGATCCTACTGGCCAAAACCTACTAGCACTCCTGTAGTTTAAGCACCAGCTCATTCAGAGTGCTTGAGAGCCATCCTTGCAATGTCACGCTGGTGTATCAGAGAGAGGAAATCAAAACGTGACCTAGAGATGAGCTCAGATTTGTGTTCAGGTGGAGGTCCGATGTGTGAACTGGAAATGGGGAGTAACGATCTGCAGTAACACAGTCAGTGGGTATCAGAAATGGGTAAAAGATAAAAGTTTAGTTCGAGCTCTCAGCACACTCACTGTTCAGCTGACTGTCAGCTCTTCAGCCTGCTGCTAATTTTCATTTCAGGTTGTGGAAACTTGCTTGAATGCAGAATGCAAAGTGAGAAAGCTGTGGAAGCTGCTCGGAACATGCGGGTGAGGGCCCTGCAGAAACACATGTGTGAGCCACAAAGAGTGAAGATGCACGTGCATTCAGGGAACCGGATTCTCAGCCCTTAATGCTGCATGTTTTTTGATACTATTGTGATGTATTTTTGTACATCCAAAAGCCCACCCTGCTGAAGCGTCCTGGTCTGTGTAGAAAAATCTCTTCTCTCCAGCCTTGCAAAGCAGTTGGGCACTGGTCCTGCCAGAAAGTCTGCAGAGACTTGAGCAGGTCTTTGGCCTTTCTGAATGCTTGCCAGCAAACAGCAACTGGCAGGATCAGAGCCTTGAGCTACACCTTGGGAAGTGCTACTATTTATCTCTGCACTTGATTGCACCCAATTACTTGCTAAGAACACGTTCTTTGGAAAAAGATCTGGAGCTGGATCCGTCTCTCATTGTGACTCTGCCAGCTGCCGTCCCCAAAGCTATTTTTAATCAGACAAGCTTCCCTATCCCTGCCAAAAAAACTCGTAACAATTAATAACAATAAAATGAAGGTAGTGTGGATAAATGAATCGTGCTGGCTCCATAAATCAGCGGCAAAGGCTGCTAGGGAAGATCCGCGCTGCATTGTTAATGTGCTGTCTTCCATTTTGCTGTAGCCTGGGTCTCCTGGTTCACACTCGGTCACTTGACGTTGGTGTGCTGCTGGTCTCCACGCTGCCTGTCACAGGTAGGCTGGCAGATGGGCACAAGCACCTCCGCACAGCATGTTGCTTTGATCCGTCTCGTTGTGGATGTGAGGTGGGTATGAATGATCCCACTTACGTGCCCATCATGTGGCTTTGCTAAGTTCGTTAATTCTGGGAGCCACGAGACGACAGAGAGCTGCACCCAAGGCAGGCTTGCTGGCTAGGTTAATCCTTGGCACTGTCATGTTGCAGCCTCTGGTGTGATTATTTGCCTGCAGGCATGTGTGTCCCTGTGCTGTGATCCTGTCAGAAGTTAAGCCATGTTGGGCTGGATCAGAGCGTGGACAGGAGGCCTCCAAGGACAGGCTGCCGAAGCCACTTCAGGCAGTGATCCCATTAAGCAGTAGGTGGTACCGTGCCCTCTGCCAGTGCTGCCACAGCGCCATGCCGGGGAGATGCTGAGCTGCCCAAGGTTCCCCCGCCCGGGTGCAAGCTGTTGTTGCTTTGCCCACATGTGGTAACAAAACATTTCTTGGCAATTTCACTGGGGGAAAAAAGAAAAGAAAAGAAAAGAATAAACCATAGGAATGCAAGTCCAAAGGTACCATCCTCCTGGCCGAGTCCCGGGCTGGGTGTCTGTATTTGGCTTGCTTGCGTATAGACTTCTTCCTGCTGGACAACATATTTCTCCTCAACACTGACTCCAAACTGTTCGATAACATTGCTTTTCAGCTGTTATGCTCTACAGCAGAGCTGGTAGACTCCTCTGTGGGGGAGCTGTGCAGTTTTGAGGGTTCTGGAAGGATAGAAAACAGGAAATGGAAAAAGAAGAGGAAAAGATAGGGAAGAAGTAAATGAGCAAGCAACTCCACAACCTCCAGCACAAAACCAGTCCCCCAGAAGTGCGTTACTGCTTCACAGTCGGCAAGGATTGCTTTTCCAGGCCCCGTAGGTTGGCACGCTCACCTCCTGGGGAGAAAAGCACTGAAGCTGCTCTGTTAATGCCTCAGCCAGGAAGGGCACCGTGGAGATCACCTAGTATGACGGCAGGGATAGAAGAAGGGCAGCAGCCTGAGAGCCCCTCATGGCCCCTGGGAGAAGGGAAAGAGGGAAGGAGAAAGCTGGCTTCTGTTTTGCTTGCCTGTAAATCTCACTAGGATCCTTTTCTTCAGTGTGCCTGTGAAATTGAACTGAAAGTGGTGTCATTTCCGAACTTGCTGCTGGCGGTGGCCATCTTGCTGCAAAAAGCTGTTCATCTGGCCATGAGGAAGCACACCGTGGGAGCCTCACACGTGCCCAGCCTCCTCCAGGCTCCAAGGTGTGCGCTGCTAACAGCAAACAGAAGGGAATACATGTGTTTTACTCAGATGCTTTCTTTTACACATGGACCTCTCTTCCCACAGAAAAAAAAAAGAAACGGTCAGTAAAGCCACTACTTTGTGCTTCCTTCTGAAGAATAATTGCCACGGTGATGTTCACAGGCAGGTGATAAAGGCGAGGTGGATAGCAAGCTATGAATAACGGTGCTCATCAAAGAGGCCACTGCAAGGCAAAGCAGCAAAAATCTCTCTGTGCCTACCAGCTGGGGAAGCAGCTACTTATGAAACTGTGTGCTCAGAAAACTCTTAACTTTGTTCTCCTACCCAGGATTTCATATTGTAATCTATGCCACACGTACAGATCTATTTCCGGCAGTGGTTTTAACTTAAATGGGTGAGTATACAGGTATTTTCCACTGGAAGAGTATTGCTGTGAACACTAAAATAGAACTGCTTCTCCTGGACCACTCTGAAGCTGCCCATGGAGCTCCTCCAGCCACAGCTGGACAGTAGCTGCTGAGGTAGGGTACATAAGTGCTGCAGATTGGAGTAGTTTCAGGGGTGGCTCTGAAGAGACTGTGCAGCAAATCTGGTGGCCTGTGGCCATGTGGGTCTCCCTGCCACTCAGGTATTTCATTAGCATCTCAGCGCCGCCTTGCCACTTCTACACTGCTAGCAGGAGCTGAGTGTGAAGCTAGTTTGAGTGTCTGTGTAGAGCTGACAAATTGCACCATAGTCACACTAAGCGTGTGCTTTGCTCTGTGCCTGTGCGCAGTCTCACCTTAAAGGTATCACTTGTTTGCATGAAGTGAAGTAATACATGAATGATTTTCAAGCTGGAGACCTAGCATTGTAATTATTCTGGGGCATGGTCTCTACAGTTAAGGTGCTGAGCACAAAGGAATGCCAGCCTGGCTGAGTCCTCTGCTTACACCCGAGATAAAGTCCTTTTATTGGTAAGCTGGTGTCCAGAAAGACTGAAACAACTACGCAGTCTGCTTCACTAAATGCTTTAGTAGTTGGTGTCATCTGTTGACAGAGGTGCTCAGAACACCTCAAAATACCAGTCCCAAAGTGAATGTGACATGACTGAGGTTGCCTGTACGTTTTAAGAAATGACAGCACTTTGGGACAGAGTGGTGGAAGGTAAGGTGGTCTGATTTCACCTCGAGTGTTCTGCACAACTGGCACTACAGCAAGCTCTGCACACCCGTGCATAGAGTCTGCTGAAGTTAGCGTGCAGGCTCTGTGCAGCCCCCTGGGTCACCTCTCATTTGGGGAGACTGAGCTGCTGCCATTGGGTGTGAAATTCACACCATCCCCATTCAGATTAGCCCCAGATGGTCATCTCAGCCATGAGGTCAAGGCCAGCCTGCAACACCAGGACAGGACTGTGGGAATGTGGTGGTCCAGCAGCAGGCTGGTGTGGAGCGTGTGTGAAATCACACACCACAGGGTTCAGTGATAAGTTCAGGCCAACTTGACATGTTCTGTGGGGAACACACAGTTTTTATTCCTGAACTTTGTGCTGTGAATTTATGGAAATGAGCACTATCAACATGAGTGTCCTTATGCTAACAGTAGCCTTAGTGGGGATGATGGTGGCTTCTCCAAGTGAAATGATGGGTGATGACAGCTGTGACTTAGGGTTGGGAAGCATTCTCCTAAAGAGTTTGTGAGCCCTTTAGTGGGGGTTTGAGTTTTAGAAAACAAGCAGAGCAGTAGAGGAATAGAACTAGATCTGGTGTGTTTTGAAAATGTAGTCATTCGTTGTAGGTATCTATGGTTTCTGATGGTTTATGTATATATACTTCAGATTTTTATTACAAGAAGTGAAAGACATGTCAGCGCTGCGCTGGGAAAGGCTGCGAACGTCCTCATAGACAGGGAAGTGATATGAAGCAATTCAAGAGAGATTAAAGAATGGCTGGAAAACAACAATGCAAGTTCCAACTTGGAAAAATGCAAACTGGAGAAAAACACCTTGAAACTCAGATATGCAGCAGGAATAAATTGCGTTGAGGAGATCTAGGAATGATAGTGGCAAGCTGATTGGCAGTGGTATTTCTCAAGCTGCAGAAGTGGGCAATGCGTGGGAAGGCACCCTCTTACATGTGGGAAGGCAGAGCATGTGGAATGTTGCCTTGAGTCCTGGGTACTTCTAGGCAGACAGAGGCATGCTGGAGGGGATTCAAGAGCAGCAACCAAAAGAAAGGGGGTGGAGGTTGTCTGTGAATATGCTATCCCATAATTTTTCTCCATAAAGTAGTCAAAAGATGAAAAAGAGGGTATGCGGTAGCTGTTGCCAGTGTTAGAAAGAAGAAATACTAAGCAGATTTGCTTGAGGTTGTATGCAGGGGGATAATCAAGAGTAATGGGAGTGCGCTGCGAAGAGGAACATTTAACTGAATATGAGGAATCTCCTTGATGGAGAGATGTGCAGTGCTTTGCAAGGAAGTGGTGGAAACTTCATCCCTTGGGGACATCTAACACTTGACCACACAAAGCACTAGGAAGTTTATTAGAGGAAATGACTGCACTGGATAGGCGGGGGAAGTATGATACAAAACATCACTTTCAATTTATCTGAATGTATGATATGAATGGAAAAATATGTACCAGGATGTTTGTGATTTCCACATTCAACGGTCTTAACTGCCTTCCATTTATAGTGATGATAGACTAATTTATTCCCAAGTTGCTCTTTTTTCCACTCTACCAACTTTACCTTTCCTAATTTGTGGTGTGACAAGTGATGTTAGAGCATAGAGGAATGGGGGGCTTTTTCTTAGAATAAGCGACAGTTTTGATGGAAATTCTCTCTTTCTGGCTGGATAATGCTAAAACATAGGGCAGAAGGTTGTCATATTGGATTTATGGGTGTCATCTCAGTGGGGTTCTCCTTCTTTACTGCTCTGGGAAGAAGCTCAGCATTCTCCATGGAGGCATATGGCTTTTATAAGTTCCCACATGGGTTGTGTGAGCCGCTTGCATTTGCCATCAGAACTGGCTGCCAGAATGTGAATTGCCATGTTGTTTAACTGGAATGCGTAAAAGTCCTGGTATTCATACAGAAAGACAAACACAAAGACATACACACACCAAAAAAAGTTGACAGCAATGCTGTTTTGAAAAGCACGCACCTCCCACCCATGTGAGTGTCCCACCAGCTGCTCTTGGATGCAGGGGTACAGCAAAGCATCACATGCCTGTTGGGCTTCAAATGCTTTTATTGTTGCCTAGATATTTGAAGATCAGGTGGTCAAGCAGTAGCTTCAGACCAACAGTATCTAGACAGGAAGAGGAGAAAACCCGATATGAGTCTGGATGTGCTGAAAACCCAGCCTTGCTACCGAGCAGCTCCTCAAGTGATGTCCCATTGCTGCAGCACTGGTTTAACCCCGTGCTCATTAGCCTTGACAGCCTCTCTTGACAGCGTGCCCTCACTATAATCTAAAGCTGTGCTTGGAAGATAAGGGCTTTGTGTACTGGTTATAAACAGCAAGGCTGGAGTGGAAATTCACAGGGCTGGAAGTCAGAGAGCAGCTTTGCTACCCTGAGAAGGCCTCGTAAAGGGTGAGGGCTCCTTGCCTTGGCACATTCAAAGCAGCTTCTCCTCCAGTCTCTCACAGGGTGTTTGTGCTTTTGTTCTGCCCCCACCTCCACAAGTCCTTGTGCTGAAAGGCTTTTCTTGTTTTATTCTGGAGTCACTTTGGATGCATTGTCCTCTTGCAAAGGCTTGGTACTTTTGACAAAGCAAGGTGCTTGTGTACCGTTGCTGAGGGGGAGGGAAAATTGCAGAGAGGGAGGAAAAACACCCTGGGAAACCTTTAAGAATGTTGGGTTGTTTTTTTTTTTTCTCAGAGCAAAGTCTGATTATCTTTTGAAATGTCCATAGTTTCCATGATATTTGTCTTCTCACACTTCTTGGTTTTTAATTGTTTTGGAAAATTCCCATGTTTATTCACTAATGGAGTACTGAGAGCCCCACCACCACCCTTCTGCCTCTGTGTAGTGCCACATCTTGGGGAAAAGCTGGACTTGGGGGCTCTCCTTCATTAAAAGAAAAAGGAAAATCTAACGCTTCCACTTCTACATAGGTGAAATGGAAAGAGGTGCAAGTGGTTCTCACTAAAGGACAGGGGTGGGTTTGGTCAGTTCAGATGAGATTATTTGGCTTTGGTAAGAGAATATTATCTCATAGCCTTGGAAGTCATCTAAAGAAATTGCAGTAAGAATAAAGACATCATCTGTGAAAGGGTGCACAGCCTCTGAGCTTCCTACCCCTCTGTCTCCAGCCTTTGTCTTGTCGCAGATTAATATTCCTTTTCACACACCCAAATGCTTGGGGGTTTTCAGTAGGCTTGTCAAAGCAAACAATGTGAAAAATATGGGAAGCTAGAGAATAGGTTCCCAACCAGTATCCTGTTTGGAGCAATATTTTATGACCCTGAAGCAGATGCAGTGTCTTAACTCTGTTCAGCTCTGTCCTTGGTGAACACATACAAAGTGTTACAAAAGCAGCTGTAACCCAGGACCTGGTGGAGACATAGGAAATAAAGCAGAGGAAATATTAGAGGTATACCCAGGTGCGCAGATGGTCTGGGGAGGTCCCCAGAGTGGGGAATTGAAGTAGCAAGCTGTTCATCTTTGGTTCAGCTGTCTCTCTGGACTCTAGCATCCAGGCTGTTTTCCATTCCTGGGGCTTCTGCCTGCATTGTCTCTCAAATCCAACACCTCCTTGTCTGTCAGCCAGCACAATGAAAGCCTAGGCATGGGCCCTTGGTATGACTACCTTTCCTTCACTGCTGTTAGAGTAGCCTGGGTGCCTACAACACTGATCTTCTCAAACCTAAACAACATGGTGCTAAAACCTCCTTTTTTGGCTCACTGCTTTGACCACCATGTTGCTCATCTCTTTGCTTCCTTCTGCTGGACAACTCCTCCCCACTTTTCTGGTGCCTCGATAGTCAGCTGACGCTGCACTTCTTGTCTAACAGATCCATCCCCCATGGCCCCTTTTCAAAGGTGATCTGGCTCTCGCAGCCCAAAGCCTCATTCTGGCTGGGAGACACTCCCCCCAGACATCTGCAAAACCTTTTTCCCCTCCTCATGCTCTACGGGTGCCTACCAGCTACGCCAGGAGCTGAGGCTGCCTGGTCACTGGCAAATAGCTTTCTTGTGTTATTAATACCTTGTCCTTCCCACTCTCCTTCACATGGGCCTAAACAAAAGTGAGATTGTGCAGAGGATATTCATGTGGCTTCATTAATTCCAGGCTCCTAAATTAGGTGGAGTGAGTTAGGCTCTCTACAAAGTCGGTGAAGGAAGGCGACATCTAATAAACCTCCTAAGTTGTCCTACACTTCACTGATAAAAATATCCCCCTGAGGTTCCTTCCCCTTCTTCTCTATGTCCAGCTCCTTCTCTGAGAAAGTGTTGGAGAATTATGTGTGTAGCAGAGAAAGAAAGGTAGATGCTGCTATGAAGGGGGCAATGTGAAGAGAAACTGATGGGAGATGAGGATGAGGGGACAGGGGTGATATGGATAAAAAAAGAAAAACAGGAGATGAGATGAGGTAATGGGGAGGATGCATAGATCCTGAGACAGAAATGAATTTAAGAGGTGGAAGTGGGGGAAAGATAAATGCAGAAGAGGCACTGAAGGAGAAGAGGAGAAGAGAGCAGCAGGAGGCAAAGTGATGTTTATCAGAGAAGTGTTTGTAAGTGAGCAGGCAGGTAGGAGCCACCGTGAAGGAAAGATGCTTTGGAGGTGATACCAAATGGGAGTCTGTGAGAGCAGGGCCAGTGGTGACAGTAAAGAGCTTGAGGAGAAGACCATAAAAAGAGAGACAAATCTAGGGAAGAGAAGGGAAGGGAAGGGAAGGGAAGGGAAGTGGATTCAGGAAACAAACACTGACAACATTTTAAGAAAGAACACTGTGCCAGAGGAAGGTTTTGTTCAACCCAGCAATAGAAATGTTCAGGAAGAAAAAAAAAAACAGCAGTAAGTGGAGGACAAATGAACAGAGGAAAGGCACTAAAAGAAAAGTAGGCTCTGAGAGCAAGTCTTTCCAGGGACTTTAGTGGGAGCAGGTTGCGCCCTAGGGCATTTGAAATTATTATTACACAGAACTTTAACCAAAACTCATTCTCATAACTCGTATGTAAAAATCATGTGTTTTCAAAGCTGTTCTGGAGATGTATGTATGCAGCCCCAACCCTGCCAATCCCTGTACTGTAAAATCTTAGATGATTACTGCTCTCCTGGGGACTGGCTTGGATTTGTGCTCTCCAAGTATGTAAAGACTCTGTTTGGCTTGCACCTTGCCACTGCAAATAGAACCACAGACTTACAAAGTACAGCCGCTTAACTCTCCGTAAAATAGATCAAGGTGGCACAGTTTTGGGCCCAAAACTGCTCCCTGAGGAAGGGTCCATGCATAGATGCTTTAGATGAAATCCCTGTGAAACAGTGGTTTCCAGCCGGGATGGTCCCCGTACTTTCTTAATTAGTGAATTTCTGATCAGTGATTTTTGAAGGCTGTTCCCTGCCAGACTGTTATCACCCTTTCTTTCCTCCATCCTCTTTCCTCCCAAAGAATGACCATGGTGCCTCTGAAAGCAAACAAAGCACAGGACAGGTTTGGCAGGACCTTTCAAAAGGAAAATATTCCCTCTCCGTCTGAGTGGTTATGAATAATGATCTCTCTAGCACATTTAGTTCAGACTTCAAAGCCTTTGTCACTGAGGTTGTGTCAAAGCTGATTTGAAACACAGACTGACATGAAGTGAAAGAACTCGCAGAAAATACAATTCTTGCCCAGAACAAATTGTCAGAGTACCTATGGCCACCTGGGTTAAACTGCTTTTTATAAATGATTAGGTTCCTTTTCTTAACACCCTCTCCTGGCTTTCTGTCTGTCGCTCCTCTTCCACAAGGAGAGCGTGGCTTTGAACGCAGCCTGTGACAAAGGCTACAAAGCTGCTGAGCATCTTCAGAAATGGTCCCTCTGCAGCATCGTTGGCACCTGCAGCTGGAGCCCAGGCTGGCGCAGTTCCCCCGGGCACCACCGTCCTGGTGCGATGACCCCAACACTGCCTTTCCACGGGCTGCAGCAGATTTGCCTGCCTATCAAGCTGCGTTTGATGAAGATCAGAGTCGAAAAAAAGGCTAGATGAAATCTGCTCAGCTCATTTCTGTACCCCACCCTCTGTAAAGCACTCAGCCTCTCGCCCTTCCCCCTCCTCGCGAGGAGAAAGCTCTTGTGGTTAAACCTTTGCTAAACCAAGATGCAAACGGCTTGGATGCCAGGGTGATGAACATGAAATGAAAAGAACATGAAAGCAACCACCCAGCAGTCCTGCCACAGCTGGATGGAGCCCAGTCGTCGTTTGGCTAACTACCTGGGCATGACATTGCCCTTTCCAAACTCTGGCTCCTTCTCTGAGCCAAATACACACGCTTCCATCCACTTGAAAAAAAACCCCAGCAAGCAAAACCCCACAGGTAGGTGTTGCAGACAGTTGGTGAAGAACATTCTGGAGTCCACCTTGCTCTCAGAAAAGCAGGAAGTGTTGCTAAATCTTTGTTTTTGGCCACAGACTGGTGGCATGTTATCTACATTTACCTCTTTGTGCTGCGGCTTTCTGACGGAGGGGTGGCAACCACACAGACCATGATAAGCCCCAGCTACTGAGCATGGTCATCTCCCACCTCACAGCAAGGCCATGGACAAAATGGGCTCCTGGCTCCACTTTGGTGTGTGTCTGCTTGTTGGCGAAACCATGGTGTTTGCTCTAAATCGGCTGCTTTTGTGCTTATTTATGTGTATACGCATAAAAGTGGCCCATGGTGAGTTCGGAGCAATTCTAGTTCTTCTAGGCTCTTGAAGAAAAGACTCAAATCAAGGTGATCAAAAGAAATCAGAGAGCAGAGGACAACAGACAGCCTCTGAAATTGTAAGAGGGGTTTTGCTGGATTTTTGTAGAGGTAGAAATTGGGTTGGATTCTGCCAGGAACTGCTGAGGCTGAACTCTGCGTTTGACTCAGTGGCCACCTCAGACAAGGGGTGCGGATCCAGCGTTTGAAAAAATGTGCTGAGTTTGCGTGCCTCCATTTTTGGATACCAGCAACCTGTTTTTGCAGAGGCACTGAGTTGTTTTTTTTGATCTCAGTAGGAGTTCTGGGTGCATAACACTCATGCAAATCAGGCTGAGGGTATCTGAAGTCAGGCAGCCAAAAACGCAGGCGCCCCAAATTTGCAGGCTGCCTGTTATGTAAATGCAGCTCAGAAATCTCTCCACATTTAATTTTCCCATGTTGATAATGCTGCAACTCTAAAACTTTCCTCAAATGGACTCTGGGAAGAGAGCTAGGAAATCATTTAGCAGGAAAAAAACCCATCCCAGTCAGTAACAGCGACACTTACTGTACAATTGACAGGAAAATGCAGATTAAAAGACCCAGAGTTTACTTCTGACTCTCCTTGCCCATCCTATGTCCCTGAACATATCAAGTAATTTCTCTGTGCTCTTGGTTGTCCACACCAAGAGTATCTATCTTGAAGACATGCTGTGAGCTCTTCTTAGTGCTTGCAGGATGCAGCAGAGAGGTGATTGTGCTTTTACTTCGTGGCTAAGGTGAACGTTTTTGGGAGAAGTGCTGATTCAAGGCAAAGAAGATCAGGATTTTTTCTTTTTACCCTAGAAAAATGAAAAAAGAAGTGCAAGTATTTCTTATTATCTTGAGATGCTATATGTCATTCAGAGTGGTATAGTCTCCTTCTTCCTCCTGTTATTTAGTATCTTCCTTTTAAAAATTTTGGTCTGTTTTTACATGAATGTTTCCACCCCGAAGTGAAAAGGTAAAAAAGTGTCCATCTGACATTTCTGGAACAACTAATTTGTTATTTTGCCAGACTAAACTTTTTCAATGCTATAAATTTTTTCATACTTTTTTTTCCGCTGGAACTCTTTGCTTCAATTGACCTGAACTTGCAGTTCTTGTCAACCCATCTGAAATGCCATTTTCCCAGAAAATACAGTATTTGGCAAAAATAGTTTATCCAGCTGAACCCAGGCAGAGGATTTTAGTCTCATCTACTTGGTCTAGTTTGTAAACTGGCCGGCAGCCTGTGACTTGGTAGCCAAGTTGCCAAATTGTTCTTTATTTCTATTGAATGAACTTCTAGGAATGCCAGTGCGTAAGCAGGGCCCTGTTTTGTTAGGCATCACACATCCATGTAAAGCCAAGCTTACCCATGCTGCAAAGAGCATATTCCTACCAAGTAATGAAATCAGCTGAAACAAAAAGGTACTTGTGGGCTGCAAATAAACTAGAAGCTTCTGCTGCAAAGATAATTGAGAGCGTATGTGCCTTGTCAAAAGCAACAGGAGCCTAAGGGTGAGAGGCGGGGAGGTAACACGAGCTACCTTTGGTTGCTGCCTTGGCATTTTGTTCATGGGCAACAGGCAGCAAGTGTGCTGGGGACAGTCTGCACAGCCCTGCAGCAGGAATCTCTTCCCTGGCTTCAGAGCAACATTAATTCTTCTCCTTGACTCCCTCACTGGAAGTTTGGTGCCGGTGATAGAAAGATTGGCCATTGAAAATTGGCCATTTCTTTTCTCTTTCTGCATCTGAAGCAGAAAATAAAAGTGGGGATTGGTGGTGATGATGGGGAATTTCCAGGTGGATTTTTTTTGAGCCAGTTGAAGACAGGAGCCTGCAGCATGTGGGTTGGAAAGTCTCGGCATCAGACAGCCCAGCTGCTCCCTCGGGCCAGCCACACCACACTTGCAGGCAGGGCTGCCCAAAGGCCTGCTAGAAACCCACCTCACAACCCCTAAGATGCCACTAAAGCTGAGGCACTGCTGCAGTGCAGTCGTGCTGTGGCAATCTCCCTTTTTCCTGATGGAGACAAGATCCACAAGAAACTTTCCATGGGGGGGTGCCATTGGCATAGAGGTAACCCCTGGCCCCAGGCAGGGAGTCTGGGAGAGCCTTGCTCTGTGGTGTGCACAAGGAAGGAAGGAGCTGATGGACCTGTTCTGGCAGGCTGCAAGGAGGAGAGTGCTCGCAAGTACCTCAGCTGCACCAATGTCCTCACTCTGGGTGAGATGCCTCCTTGAGGCAGCAGCCACAGCTCTGGAGCAGGGGGCTTAGCCAGGCAGGGGAGAGGAACCTGGCATGCCACAGCCTTCTCTTAAAGTATGAACCTGCTGGTGATGCTCAGGAGGACATCCCCCTTCCCCAGCCCTGCTCAGCCACTGGCATGACTTGTCCTCCAGAGAGAGGGACCCCACCCTAGAGAGGGTGGACCAGGCTTCCAGGGCAAGGCCTGTTGCTGAGGTTGGTTTCAGATGTTGCAACAAGGAGCTGGGCTACAAGGAAGCCAGGATTACCACAGCGTGTCCTCCTCTGCCCTGCTGTGCAGTCGGTTTCCCTCCAGGCGCTCTGTGAGAAAGTGAGCGTGGATTTAATTGCCATGGTGGCACAACATCCAGATGTTTTGAATACTTCGTAGATTCCTCCTTGTTTGTGATGTGGTTAGGGTTGCAGGCAGCAAGGTGGGGGAGCATTTTACTTTGTATCAGAGGAGAGAAAGTGATAACCTGCTGTGATAGATGGGTGTCTGCTGCTTGCTGGAGCCACTGCCGCTGCTGCCAGCAGTGCTGGGTGAGGAGCATGCTGGAACTGAAGAATCTGGGACCCCAGAGGCCCCTTGGCAAGGTGGAGATGGTCTGGCACAGGCACAACAGCTTAGGGGTGAAGGCTGGAGGTGGAGGTGCATGAGCAGCAGGCGAAGGCTTCTGCCCTGCTCAGCTTCACCTCATCACAGCTGAAGCTCTGGAACAAAGATCTCACATATCTTTGATCCTGAACAAAACTGAAGGGTCAGAAGCTAATCTCCTGGGGGGTTCTGGACACAGAGCTGAGGCTAAACGTTGCCTCTCTGGCCTCACCTCGAGCTGGACCTAGCCAATGAATCCCACTTCCCTTGCAGTTCCTGGCAGTCCACACCCAGCCCATGGCCCCATGCCACTGGAGATACTGATTCCAGTTAGACCCCGAGAGTACAGACTTCCAGCCCTGCAGTTCAGCTACTGGTGAAGTCCTGCAGTATGTGGACAGGGTGGCAGTGGGAGTTAGCGTATGCTTTACACAGTTGAGCAGGACAGGTCTGAGTACAACCAGCATTAAAGAGCAACTACATGAAACAACCTTAAGCTACAGTTTGAAATATTTGCTGTGACTGCTTACGGAGGATTATGTGTGCACTTTTCTTGCTCTGCATGATGCGTCCCAAGCTCAGATCGTAGAGGAAGCACGTCTTCTAGCCAAGCATGTTGCTTTGAAAGGGCGCTGCCCGCACCTGCTTGAATGTCTGGATATGAACTGTCACCTACTGCTTCCAGTCTGGCAGATAAGCACCATGCGCTGATCTTAACTGGGCTCTCATGCTGAGGTCTGCTGAGTTTGTGCTTCTGCATGCAATGGTGGCAATGGGTGTTGAGGTTCCTGTCTTGGGTCAGGTGTTTGATAAATGTCAGTCTGGTTTCATTCTTGCTGTGCCAGTTTATCACACTGAATGATAGGGCCCTGCTTCCTGGGAAGGTGCTCCAACATTGGTAGAGGCAGAAGTTGTTGCAGACCTAGGCTGTATTTTCCACAATTTCCTTGTGCGGTGAATGCGTGCAGCTGTAACTTTCAAAAAGCTCTTTCTCCATGTATTGTTGTCTCCTTGATGGAATAAACAGCCCCTGAGCGTCTTTTTTGTCCCTTCCTATGGTTGGGACATCAGCTCTGCATCTGTGGCTGTAGCTATCCCACGAGTAGGGTTCCTCAACTTATCAGCTGAACTGTTTCCCTGAAAGCTAGTCCCAAGATCATGCAGGAGGTGGGTTTTGGTTTGTTTGTTTTTTAAGAAGAAAAGTGTTTCTGCATTTTATATATAGTCTAAGGGCCCACACAAAGAAAAATTTTCTAATTGTTCCTGATGCAAAGTGTTTGGCAGTGAGAAAAAAAATGTGGGTGGGGAACACAACACCTATTGCAATATCCTTCTCACCTCCTTGTAGGTGGAGGGAAGAGAACGAAAACAATTTGTCTTTGGCAAGTGCTTGTGCTTTTTTGTAGGGCTCAGAAGAGGAGAACACTGAAGTTGTCGACTATAAATGCAAGCAAGGTCTTACCTAGTGTAATATCTGTGCAAAGGTGCAAAAAAACCCCCAAGCAGCCTGCAGGGTTAAATTAAATTAATGAATGTGATACATTTAATGTGAACAAACAGAGCAGAGGGACCAGGAGCCAGAGCTATTTGGTTGCATTGTTGGCTTGGAAAAGTGATTCGTTGTGCGCTTGAATAAATCCAATCCTGGAGACGCTGGGGTGCACACCAGCAGAAATGCTCAGGCCAGAGGCCTCACCATGTGTGGCTCTGCTGCTCACATGAGCAAGTGGTCACACTTAGGGGATTTCTGGAGGCAGCTGCCACACGAGGTTGTGGCAATGGGAGCTCCTCACATGATGCTAAACAAAACTGAACCACCCCAAAATCCCCTTGGTGTTTTTGTTGGACTTCACCATGCAGCGAAGGACTAGAAGGGTTCAGGGGGAGGGGGAATTGCTCAGTGGCAATCACAGACATTAGGAAAGTACCTGCTGCCTCTGTGAGCAGAGCAACACCCATCTAGCTTGCATCACCCATCAGCTTCCCCCAGCTCATCTTCACTGAGGCTGCAGAGATCAAAATAGTGGTGGGAGCTGGCAAGTGAATATCCTGGGGATTTCAGAGCCTGGGAATTACAGCAATCTTGTGTGGAGGTGGTTATTTCTGTGGCCAGCTCCTTATCCAAGACGAAAGGGCTGGTTTTTGGAGGGTGCTGGAAATGTGTGTCACAGTGCCAAGGAAGCAGCCAGGATACTGTGATGTGTTTTGGATAATCAGATGTAATTCGTACTTAAGTGAACTCTCTTTCTGGCAGATTTTTATCTTGAAAAGGATGAGGCTTCTCTCTAAAGCCTACGCGTAGGGTGGTCTTGCCACAGGAGACCACCAGTGGAGGGCAACGGTGTTGTCTGGGGAGGTGTGGTGCTCCCTGGTGAGTAAAGGGGTCGTGCCGGTGAAAGACAGCAGGGTCTGGCCATGGGAACTGGGGCTTCCCGTATGAAGCATGGGAGTGCCCCATGCTGCTGCTTGCGTCTTTGGTGTTCCTCTGCCCCACTCTTGTTCCTCTGCCCGGCCACAAAAGGCATTAACCCCCAGACAGAGGCGCTATAGGGTCTTTTGAAGCAGACCGGATGAGTTTGTTGGCCGCTCTCAGATGGTTGCAAAGTACAATTGCATGGGTGCATAACTGAAAGGGAGAAAATAAATGGTGAGAGATGCAGTGCAAAGCCTTGGAGAGATGTGCACTTATAAGCTCTTTTGAAGGTCCCCAACCAGCTGTCTGCACCTGCTCAGAGGGCAGGACAGCTGCTAGCTTTGCTGTTCTGCAGCGTGCAAAGACCATGGCATGCCTCAAGAGTTCAGTTTTCCAGCCTGGCTTGCTCAAAAGTAAATGGCTGTGGAGCTGTGTTGGGTAGGGTCAGGTGGTGAGATGACAGAAAACACAAAGAAAATGGCAGCACAGAACTCTATGGGAAGCAGATGTCTACAGAGAGCTGGCCCAAGTGGGGATCTAGCTGGGCTGTGGTTTCCCAGTTGCTTCAAGGAGACCTAGGTCTTCTCCTCTCCCCACTTTGGGATGCGTGTTCCCACTCTCCATCTCGCAGCAGCATTGCTGTTTGCGCAGTTTTGTGGTGAGTCAGATAATGGAGCTGAAGCAGCTGAAAACCAGCTTCTTCTTTCTGTCCAGGTTATTTTCACGTAGGTCAGTGTGCATGGTGGCTGCCAAAGGGCTGGTATTGGCACCAGAGGAGCAGTGGGAACGTGTGGGAAGACCTGGGTTTACCAGACTAACATTTGTGGCTGAAGATGTGGAAGAGAGGTTCCTTGCTGTCAATTAGGGTAAGCCAGGTTACGTTGGCTGCTCCAGAAGACAGGTCCCAGGAGCAGTTAGAACTGGGAGGCTGGTCCTCTACCATGTTTTTGTCCTTTTTTCCCCCCCCTTGTTAGCCTCAGTCACAGCTATGTGGCCCTCTTGTTTCTGCAGCTGCTCCTAGAAGCAGTGTGTTGTCTTCTGCTGTCTTGTAACAACTCGTGCTTGCTGGTGGGCTGACACCGCATCTTTCCCACACAGGCACATCCATTCCTGTATTCAGATGGATTTACCATGATATGTTCTTAATTTGGTTGCACATTGCAACACTGATAATTTTTGTGCATGCAGAAGGTGGCCTACAAGTTCAGGGACAGTTCCTGTGTCCGTGGCACTTTGTTCAAGTTTGTTTTGTTTCAGCATTCACAAGATTTAAATGACAACCAAATAGTTTGCCTGGTTGGTCAAGTTATTACCACAGCAGCTGAGATAATCTGTGAAGCCAGAGGTAACCCTTCTTGGTTTGAGTCTCAGTGCAGGGACAGGCAGATGTCACTTCTGAGGAACGAACTGCTTGGAGAAGCTGGACTTAGCGATAGACTGGGTTGCCAGCCCTCAGTCATAGCACAAGGTCTGTGAATTTTTTTGTGGCTTCCTAGAGATGCTATGAAACAGGAGATAAAAGAGCAAAAGATGACAGGACAGTTATTTTGTGAACTGGAAGTTGCTCACTCATTATGTACAGACCCCATGTGGCTGGGAGAGGCATCTGTCTTACATAAAAAATATGAAGGTGGAAAAAGTAGAGACAGAAGATGCTCATTGTCTGACTAGGGCTGCTTGACTGGCTCCTGAAGAGGTGAATCCATTGTTTTTCCCCTTTGCTTTTCTGGCAGTCACCCTTTGGCTCTAATGAGCTCATTACCAACAACCTTGTGCCCATCTCCTGACAGGTGGAGAGGAGCAGGGAGGCTCTGCCCTCCTCTCCTCAGCAGCACCTACAGCTGCTCAACAAAGCCTCAGAACACCTTCTGGTTTTTTTCTTTTTTTTTTTTTCTTTCTTTGCAAAAAAAATGACTTCTCAACCCAAGACGTGAGGCTTGGTTGACATTTTGTGGAGGACGAATGAAAAAGGGCAGAGCTGAAACTCTTCCTTCTTTTGTAAACAAAGGCCGGGAGAAAAACAGTTGTTTTGAATTTAAAGAAAATGTTTTCATTGGAAAAATGAATAATTTCCTGAAAGACTCACAACCAAATGAAGAATGTTTCCTTCTTTCTAAAATTCTCTCAGATAAATATTTACCCTTTTGCAATCAGCCTCTCACACCCGTAGCCGTGCTCTCTTGTTTCCTTTTCAGCAGGGACCGGGCGTCTCTCCCTCCATCCCTCCTCATGCTGCACATGTCCACTTTGGCCACAGATGCTGCACTTAAGGGGACCCCCCAGCCTTTTGGCTGATGGTCTGGAGCGTAAGAGCTGAGTTCATGCCAAGGCAACTCACCAATTCTCCTCTCAAACATCACCTAAAAAGGTCTCTATTGGGTCACCTGCCATGAAGGTAGAAGGGCGGCTTTATCCTCCCTTGCTAGTGTGTCTTTGTCATCTGCACTTCCCGCACCAGATGCATTTGGGAAATCAGATGCATGTCTGCAGCACATCCCACCAGGCCTGTGCAGATGTCTTGGGTATCTCAAATGGCATTTGTGCTTTGCTCCTGCCCGCCCTCTGTGAAGACCAGCCTTTGCACTGAAGTTTTCCAAGGGGTGTTGCTTGCCCACCGCTGAGCTCTGCTCCCTAAGCCAGGCTCCTGCAAAGATGGGGCACAGGGCAGAAAAGAGTCTGTTTGAGCATGTGGACCTGGAGGGACCTTTACATCAGGTAAGGAAAACTCTGCAAAGCTGCTAGAGCTGAGCCATTTAGAAAGAGCAATGCAAGGTACCCTTAATAATGTGCACAAATAAAGAATCAATGGATGTAGGAGCCTGAAGGAACAGTCTGATTTCCAAATGCAAAACCGGTGGTTTGTGTTGACTTCAGTGAAAACTGTGGCTTAATCAGTGCTTTTGGAAATTGGGCCGTATGTTCTTATGTCTTGAGATGGACTTGGCTTAGTGTTATGAAGTGTTTCTTTTTGGTTCACCAGACTTGTCTTTTGGTGCGAAAACATTTCTAGTGAAACTTTTCTAATTGGAAAACACATGAGTGGACAACCCTGGATGCCTAAGCCCTTGTGAACTGGTTCTGAGGCTGATTTTGTGCTGTCGGTTCATTTGTGTTGGGAGCTGATGGATGTCAGCGCAGAATCCAGGTCTCTGCAAAGTATCATCAAAACAAATTGTGTTTTTCACTCCAGGGTGGGAATTGGCTTGGTTGAGGAGGTTGCTGTGGGGGTTACGTTTTACTTTTGTAGCAAACTCTCAATTTTTCCTGGGTAGGATGTTTTTGGTGGACACCACTCAGATCTCTGTGTTGCACAGATTTTATACAGCCCTGATTTTTCCTTGGCTTTAACAGAGCGAAGATGTGGCTTCATGCATGAAATCATTAGCACTGGAATGGCAGATCTGTCTGGCCTGTTTTCCTCCTGCTCTGGGTAATGTTGAGGAAATTTCAGCTGTGGGTTGGACTATGTGAATTGAATGCTGGGTGAAGTCCTGGCCGCGTGAAATTTGGTTGCCTGTTAATTATTCTTTCTTGCTGATTCCACTGAATTTTTAGGAACTGGGATGTGAGCCGGGGAGGCGAGTGAAGAGGAAGAAACCTTCATTTATGAGACAATGTGTTCGCAAGAGCATTCGCCAACACTAAGAACATTTTGAAAAGAAGTAAGGAAACAAGCGGCATCTTTTGCTGATGTATTTGGAACTGTATTTGCAGGCAATCTCCCCAGGGTCATTCCCAGGCAAGGAGAAAACCTCCCGCCCTAGCTGGCGGGTTGGAAGAAGCATGGTTGTTGGGCTACCTGGGCTCTCATGGGACCGAAATGGTACCTCGGTGTGGGTTTCTCCCTTTCCCCTTTTTGTTTCACGTCAGCTTTTTCCCAAGAGACTGACGTGCTCTCTGGAGCCTTTCCTGCAGGAGCAGCCCAGACAATGCCCCAAGAAGCAAGTGTGGGTGGGTCATGCAGGAGCAGCCCCCCAGCAAGCTGTTGTACAACAGAGCTTCAGTTCCTCCCTTGCATTCTGCTTGTTCAGTTGGAAAAAAAGGAGAGCGAGGTGCACTGACTGCCGTCAGTAAGGGTCTTTGCGTATGGGTGGGAATACTGTGTTTTACAGAATTTAGTGAAGAAAAGTGTAATGAGAGCTAATGATTGGAGGTGGAATTAAGATACAGTTAAACAGAAAGGAAGGGATTTTAATGCAAGGGGTGATTAACCTTTGATATAGAGGAGGTGGAGTCCTTATTCTGCAGGTCTTTGAACTGAGACTGGTTCATATCCTGCAAGTGTGCATTAGCCAAGTGAAAGTTACTGACCTTGGCCCTGCCTTCGGGAAGGAAAGTGGAAGGCATGTGGTGAACACTCCCAGCTTTCATCTTTGTGATCATCCGGAGTGACTCTGTACTTGCCTCAGCTCTCATGCCATCTCTGCTTCTTTTCCTCACCTTCTTCTGATGGGTCACGTGCTCACATCTTTACAGAGCCCATGGGAAACAACACCTGCTTTGTTCGAGCTGTCTTCACTCCAGTTCCTTCCTTTTACCTTGTCAAACACCAGGAAGGGTTGACTTGAAAACTTTGTCCATTTAGCAGAGCTTGGCTTCGAGTCAACAACCTCAGGCTAGCAGTGTTTATCAGGCGGTAGGAGATCAATTCTAATTCCTGAACAGTTATCATTCTTCCTGTTGCGGCTGTTCTCCAGCACTTTGAGATGCTGAGAAACTTTATGCACAGGTGTTTGCAGGAGGCAGAAAGATTGATGTGTCCCTGCAGGTTTTACAACTGATCATATCGGTCATAACGACCTCTATTGTCTTACAGGAGGGTGCTGTGTTTTCCTTTTTCTTTTTTTCCCCAAATGTTGGTTGTAGTTTGTGGGAGCCAGCTTGGTGCAGTCACAGAAAGAGGACTGGCCTGGTGTTAAATCGGTATCTCAGCCTGGTTCCTGTGGTGGGATGTATTTGTGCTCTACTGAGGCTGGCAGAGATGCACACCCTCACTTTTGTTGACAAGTGGACAGCCTTGACGTCAGCGTGTGCACTGCTCCGATTCTCTGTAGCAATTGCCAGATCTTTTTTTTTATTTGTACGTTTAGCCTGCCTCCATCTAACAAGAATCACAAGAAGAAATTGGTGTCCTGCAGAGTGGACCATTACACACAACCCATGGGCAGTCTAACCAGGGGCACACGGTGATTGCAGAGCCACTCGATAAGCAAAGAGGTTGCCCAGCTTACGATGATCAACCATGGAAGACAGTTGTTAAGCACTGTTAGTGCTGTCCTCTGGAGCAAACGAGGGCTGTTACAGCAGGGATACAACGTGACTGCTACAGAAGTGAAGGAAAAAAGGGTGTTTCATTCACTGGTGACATTGCCACCCTTGGACCCAGCGCAGGCTGAGCGAGGGGGCTTTCGTGGGGCAGGTCCCCGCGTGCTCGGCAGCAAGGCCCATGCAGCTGGACATGGCACACCGACATCTCTCCGTGCAGGGGATAGCTGGCTGCTCAGCAGCCACAGCCTGCTCCCCTTTTCTAAGGCAGCAAGGTGATGGAGGAGCAGACTGGAGGGATGAAGGTGGGAAGACAGACTCTTTCCCCTCTTTTTCTGCTTTGGCTGCAAAATGACATATCATTTTTCAGTTGCTTGGAGTAAACAGGTAGGAGCACCTAGGATGAAGAAACTGATGTGATTTTGTTCACCAATGGGCACAGTTTTGTCTTACATTTTGTGCTGGAGTTGCGGCTGCCCTGGCATTGATTTCTTGGCACCTGGTGTCCTTGCCTCTTTTTGAAGGAGGTGGTGGGAAGCTCATCCTCCAGCATTGTCAGACTCTTGTTTGGGCTCTCAGGAGGCTGTCCAGTGCAGGGAAAGATTGAGCTGAGCTGCATCCCTTCCTTTCTCCCTCCCCAGCCTCCTACTCCTGGCAGGATGGCAGAGTGCATCCAGCTGTTTCTTCTGAAGCAGCTACTAGATTATTTACACCGGCACACCGATCTTTTCTTTTGGGTGATTAATGAATCTTTTGAATTTTCTTTTGGCTTCATACCTTGGTAGTGCATCCTCTCTCTCCTTGTGCCCTCACACCTTTCAAGGGTGGCTCGTTCTGCACTGCTCAGAAGCTGCTTGGGTTTCGAACCGAAGTCAGGATTGTCTCAATCAGTGTAAGTCTTTGAGGGGAGAAAAGCACGTGCGTGTTTGCTCACGCCTCACAGGTGGAGTCTTACCTGGGAGAAGTGAAAACCTTTCTGCTAAGTATTGCTTTTAAATGGGTTTCTACATAATTTAAATATGCTGCTGTGAGTACTTCACCAGCATTCTCTGTAGGTCCTGAGGGTACATGGAAAGTCACTGAGGTTCTTTTTGACACCCTTGCAAAATCTTTCCTGGTCAGCACTGGGGAGTGTTATGGAGAAAGCGTGGGCCATCACGCCTGTGGTAGCTGTAGTCTGCAAATGCATGCATCATCCACGAGCCCTGTGAGCATCCATGGCCTGGTAGCTTTCCCTTGCAACTGAATTAATTTTGAAAATGGGAGAGGAAGATGTGTTGGGAATGTACTGTGGGGCCTCTTCTGTCCTGCAGCCTCCAAAGGATATTATCTAATATTTCTCTGGGCTCAAGGCTAGTTTTTGAGCTGAGACTAATCCTCACTGGAGCGATAGACAAAACCACCAAGAACTTCCTCCATATGCCTTCATCCTGCAGTGTTTGCTGTTGTTCAGAGCGCACAGAAAGCTGTGAGAGGGTGTAGGATACATCTATTTACTCTTCTAAAATGAAGGGAAATGGCCTGAAGGGACTGAATTATGGAGCGACATACTTTGTTTCCTTCTTCCTTGATGTCTCGGTTCAGAGAGGGCTTTGTTTAGTGCTTACACCTTTGCCTTGTGGTTTAAAAACAACAATGAAAGAAAAACCAAGAACAAATACTGAGCAAGGAGCAGCTGGCTGGATAACCCACAGATCACCCAGATTATCATGGGGACATCCTGAGCCATAGCTGGGATGCAAATGATTTAACTTGCCACAAATTGTTCTTGCCAGAGAGCACTAGATGTGGCCTGCGTGCCACTCACCAGCCCTGTCTGCCATGTTGTTTGGTGGCATCTGTCTGGAGCAGCACATTAAGAAACCCTCCGGAGGCCTCACACTGCTGCAAGCACTAGTAACCCCACCCTGCAGGAGAGAAGGACTGCCAGCAGGAGTGATGAAAAATAAGGCCCCCCTGTGCTAGAAGGGCAGCGTATTAGCAGCAGGGTTTCTAGACTGCTTTGCAAAGATGAATCACAGAGTCATAGAATGGTTTGAGTTGGAAGGGACCTTAAAGATCACCTAGACTGGAGAGCTGGGCAAAGAGGAACCTAATGAGGTTCAACAAGAGTAAGTGCAGAGTCCTGCACCTGAGAAGGAGGAACAAAATGCACCAGTACAGGTTAGGAGGCGATCTGCTAGAGAGCAGCTCCATGGAGAAGGACCTTGGAGTCCTGGTGGACAACAAGTTATCCATGGGACAGCAATGTGCCCTTGTGGCCAAGAAAGCCAATGGTATCCTGGGGTACATTAAGAAGAGTGTGTCCAGCAGATGGAGGGAGGTCCTCCTCCCCCTCTACTCTGCCCTAGTGAGAGCTCACCTGGAGTACTGTGTTCAATTCTGGGCTCCCCAGTTCAAGAGGGACAGAGATCTACTGGAGAGAGTCCAGCAGAGACTATGAGGATGATGAGGGGACTGGAACACCTGCCTTACGAGGAAAGGTTGAGAGACCTGGGGCTTTTCAGTCTGGAGAAGAGAAGACTGAGAGGGGATCTAATTAATGTGTATAAATAGATGAGGGCTGGGTGTC
>VZZY01006249.1:203-140477 GCA_013400335.1 Eurystomus gularis | reverse complement strand
CCTCATCCTGTCACTACAAGTTCCTCCCCAGTATTCTTGTAGGCCCCTTTCAGATACTGGAAGGCTGCAATAAGGTCTCCCCGGAGCCTTCTCTTCTCCAGGCTGAACAACCTCAACTCTCTCAGCCTGTCCTTGTAGAAGAGATGTTCCAGCCCTCTGATCATCTTTGTGGCCCTCCTTTGGATCCAGTCCAACAGGTCTATATCCCTCATGTACTGGGGGCTCCAGAGATGGACGCAGTACTCCAAATGTGGCCTCGCCAGGGCAGAGCAGTGAGGGAGAATCCCCTCCCTTGACCTGCTGGCCACACTTCTTTTGATGCAGCCCAGCATACAGTTGGCTTTCTGGGCTGCACGTGTGCATTGTTGGCTCGTGTTGAGCTGTTCATTACCCAGCACCCCCAAGTCTTTCTCCTCAGGGCTGCTCTCAATCCGTACTCTGCCCAGCCTGTATTTGTGCTTGGGATTGCCCCGACCCAGGTAAGACACTGCAGAATACTACAGAAAAACCTCTTGCTCTCAAACTCTTTGACTTGGCCTATTTAGCAGGCTAAAAAAGATGCCACAGTCAGCACACCACCTCATTTTGGTTTTTGTTTCTGTATCTTCTCCAAGAGAAGGAAGGAGAACCAGGTACACCCATCTAGGCACTAGTGGGTTGCTCTGCTTATCTCTCAGGGCAGGCAGCAAGGGAAATACTCCAAGGGACAGTCAAACTTTTCTGACCAGCACCTCCCAGGGAAGATCCAGGCACTGTTCATACATGTTTGGGCACGGGAAGCCTGCAGGTTTCTTTTTCTGACTGAAAACAGCTGCAATATGCTGTAGATACTTGAGTACCATCATTTTTAAAAAGAAAGGACTTTATAGCAATGAATGCACCAACAAAGTCTGGCATTCCCACTTTTATATTAAATTTTTTTTATTGAGATGATGTAATTACAGGCATTTTAAAAATTATTTGCAACTCACTGGCCCTGAGAATAGGCTTTTTTGTTTTTGTTTTTGTTTTGTTACATTCATTTGATTCAGTCCCTTAGCCCCACACCTTAAAAAAACAAAAAGCCATCATCAATAAAAAGTGCCTAGAATTTTATTTAAAAAGAAAAAAAAAAAAAGACCTCGAACTGATGCATTCTGGATTTGCACATGGTTGCAGTCTGACAAAGAGATCTGGAAAATGCACGCGTGGAGTTTGAAATGTGGGGAGGGTGGCAGCGACTTAGTGTTCACAGAAAGGGCCGCAGTAGTGTTCTTTGGATGGAGAGGCAATCAGAAAGTTTCAACTTACATCCAGAAAATGTTCTGCTGTGGAACGACAACGTGTCCTACCTGACCAGCCTGTGGCTTGTTCAGACTCGTAGCAAGCTGATGGCACTAAAGGTCCCACTTAACAGTGTGAACATCCTTTGTTGGGTGTTGAGGTTGGCAGAGACCTATGGAGGTCATCTGGGCCAAGCCCCTTACTCAAGCAGAGCCACCTAGGGCCAGTTGCCCAGGGAGTCCAGATGGCTTTTGTACATCTCCAAGGACGAGGCTCTTTCTCCCTTTTCCCACTCGCTTTGGTGGCAAAAGCAAAGAGGTTTGACTGCCTTGCTGCTGGCAAATTCTACACAGGGAAATCAGAGAGGGAAGGCGGGTGTCAGGGCTGGTGGAAAGACAGTGCTACCTTTGGTAGCCCCAACAGGCAGCCAAGCATTCCTGTAGCTCCGAATGTTAATGCTGTGTTTGTGCTCCATGTGTCTGCCATTTGGATGTGAGGTAGATGGGAATCTGTCTACTGCAGCTGCTCTAGCCTGGTTTATTTTTTTGAGTCCTAGCTGGTAAACTTGCTTCCAAGACCCCAAGAGAAGTTCAAACCCTGCAGCTCCCACAATCGATCCCAAACCCCGGCAGCTCTGGCAGATGCAGTGTCACCCGTGCCACTCACTGGTGCACCTCGCAGACCTGGCAGGAGGCAGGGGACAGCAGCAGCCAGGAAGGGCCTCTGTGGGATCAGCCTGCCCCAAGGTCAAAGGCTATTTTCATTCCGACTAGCATCGGCCTTGAGAGAACTTCTCTGTGGCTGTGGTGGAGAAGAAGTTGTCTTGAGATGTATTTTACATAGGAACTTGAAGAGTTTCTAACAGCAACCAAATTGACTTTTTCCCTTTGACTTAGATTCTGCAGGTGAAAGCAATTGCATTTTTGGTAAAGGCGAACGTTTCCTGCACAAAATTTTCCCTAGAGAATTTCCCTATGGGACACTACATGTGATTTCAGGGTTCCTTGCTTTTCCCTGTTTTACTCAGTGCTGAGGATGAGCTTTGTTTGCCAGCATACACAGTGAGCGTACGGGCCTACACCAGTGGATTGTCTCTCGTTCTCTGTATGTTGCAGTGCGCACCTTGGCCGTGACACAAACCTGTGGCTCATCAGAGCACTTTATATAGAAGGTCCCTATCGCCTTTCCTTTTCCTCACCATCTCGTAACAGTGGCTGCAGCAGGCAAAAGAAAATAATGCAGCTGAGCAGTTGTCACAGCCAGAACTGTAAAGGATACGAGTTGTTCTCAGCACAAACTCGGTTTCTTTCTACCACTGAACACCCTAAGAAACACCAGAAACTGGCAAGAGCCTTCCTTTGTATTGATACTTCTAATCACACTTCATCTGCCGTTCATATTCACCTGCTCACCACACCCTTTTCACCCCAGCTCCTGAGACGTGGCCACAACTTGGGTGCCCTTGGGAAGGGTGACAGAGCACAGTAACTCCTCAGCCCCTTGGTTTT
Organism: Eurystomus gularis; assembly: GCA_013400335.1. NCBI lineage: Eukaryota > Metazoa > Chordata > Aves > Coraciiformes > Coraciidae > Eurystomus > Eurystomus gularis. The sequence continues at coordinate 137,706 of VZZY01006249.1, read as the reverse complement.
AAGGGACCTTTGGTTTCAGGTCTGTGACCACTGAAGTCCCTCAGTGTCTCCCAGTGTCACACCTCCAGAGGTCCAAGGACTTCAGAGACACAGCAAAGGCAGGTGACAGCTTGCCTGCTCATCCTTTGGATAAACACTTCTGAGTCTTTTCTCTTGAGGCAAAGTCAAGTACGTGGTGTGCTGGGACTCATAACAGACCGACTATGATTTCATAAAAAGGTGGCTGGGAAAAGCTTATGCCCTGTTGTTCCTCATCAGATCCCGGCTCTGAAAAATCCCTCCTCTTTGTATGGCGCCCATCTACACCCTTAACAAAGCTGTTCCCTCTGTGACCTGTGACTCAGTATCAAGGCTTTGGTGAGGCCGGACGACCTCTGTTAAACACAGGGGACACTGTTCATTGCCGAGTGCCTTTTTTTACCTGGACAGATTAACCCTTTTGGTAAATATGTGGCAAGAGCAAGTGCTGTGTTGGTTTAATAACCGATAAAAGCTCCATCATGGGAACGTACCTTGTTTTTTGGTTGAAAATTGATTAGGTTAGCCCATTGAGTTCCTTCCATTTCTAGCATGCATGTTCCCATAAGAGGCTTTCTGTTTTTAACGAACTGGTGTCGACGTTCTCCCAGACACCATGTGACTCCTGCACAGTTTCTCTATGCATCTTCTCCCTTAACAAGCGTCACTGCTGCTGCTGTATCTGCTTCCCATGGATCACTGGACACCTGGACTCCACAGACTTTCTTGTCACGGTGGCCCATGCCATGCGAAATGACAAAGGCCAGTAGTTTCTCTTCCATCAGGCACTGAGGACTGCAGAGCTTCCAGCGACCAAACGAGGCATAGCTCTTCGCCTCGTGCAACACACCCTCAGCGCAGCAAACCAAACTGGGCGTGTAAAAAATGAGGCACCTCGCAACTAGAACAAAACTAAAAACGAAGAAAGCAGCAAGGCTGTAGGGTTTGGTTTTTTTTCTTGCCTTTTAAATCACGTTAAAAACGGGTGAGCTGAGACAAGCTCCCTTGGTGGCAGAGCTGCAGGGTGAGGGAGGGTAGTGGGAGGCATTAGAAAACCCCAAATCCCCAAACAAAGCCAAAATCAGTTACAAGATATAAGTATAGCTGTTTGGTCTCTAGTTCTCTACCATCAGTTTTCACATTGGTGAATCATCCACCTCTCCAGCAGCACAAAATGATCCTGGAGAGCTTTCTCAGTAACACAAACCATGTGATGGGTCCCTTTGCTTTCTCCCTGTGATGTAAGGAACAGTCCTTCACCTTTCACCCCAGAATCGCTAGCGGGTATAAGAAACACCCCTCCCTTTTCTAATTACACATGCTTCAAATTTGCTTTTTTATAGAAAGCTTTGAGCTGAAATTCTGCATTGTGGATATATTGTGGGGGTTACTTACATATACATATACATACATACATATATATATATATGAAACGGTTCTGTATACATACACATATATATATATGTATTTGTCCCTGCTCTCCATCTCTCCCCACTCCGTTCTATCGCGTCTTTGCTAGAGGGAGGGAAAACGTCAACATCAGTCTCTTGCAGAGGTCTGTCACGTTTATTTTTCTCCTCCCTGGAGCACTTAGGTGATTGGTTTTGGTCCATATTCCAGCAGTTAATAGCTATTTGCAGGACTCATCGTGAGCCCAAGCTATGCCAGGATGACATCCCAGCCTACACGGGAAGGGTGACTCCTCTTCAGTTGACAGGTATGTGTGGTAAATTCTGTTGGTAGCTTCAACACATTTCCCAGTGGCAGCACGTGTAAATTAATCCGAGCAAACTGGAACCTTTGAGCAAATCCCTTCTGTGATGCTATTGTTTTATGTGGTGTTATGTCACGAGATTTGTACAGAAAATAAGAGTGCTCTATTTCCATAGGAAAGCCTTCCAAAAAAAAAAAAAAGCATAATCTGACATCTTGTCCTATGTAAGATAAGGAAAGTCAAACTGCATGTTTATTAGGGAAAAAAAAAAACAAAACAAAAAAACCCCCCAAAACTGAAACAAACCAAAAAAGAAAGAAAGAACTCAAAGGAGACTTTGTAGGAACAGTGAAGTAGTGCATAAGTCCAGGCTCTCTCCCCTTTACTTTTCTGCCAGCACCACTTCAGCCTGTTAGTTTGTTTTGTTAAGGTGCTTCAGGTCCTGCGTGGTCTTCAAGCTAAGCGGTGACCCCAAGTACTGCTTCTGTGTTGTTGCCTTCCCCTCCCAAACTGTGCCAGCCATCCGGGCAGACGTTTCTCCCGTGGACCCACAGAGGCAGTGCACCAGTTCCCTTCAGCACTCATCTTCTTGGTATATTTGTTCATCCAGTTCCTGGGATTCAAGGTGCTCGAGGCGGTCTGTTCGGCCACTCATAATCTCATCTGGGGTCTTCATGAACCTGCAAAAAAGAGAAACAAGCAGGTTGATGAAGGAAAATCTTCATCAGCTTTTACCTTCATCAAGACATTGAGGCCTCTGAGCTCTATAGCTCCCAAAATCATCTCTGCTGTATCCTCCTAATGCCTTAGTATTTCCCAGCTTCTCCTCAGCCTACTGTTGTCTTCCCCAATCCATACCTTGAAGGAAAACAAAAAAGTCACAGGCATTTACCCCTGCTCCTTGAAAGTCCAAATTTGAACCAAACCCCATGGTCTTTTCCAAAGAACAACATTCCCCTCACATTGTTTGCTGCAGTCATATAAAACAAGTATGATATATCTATGAGTATGCCACAGGTACACTGATTTATGGTGTCTGGTGACAGGAACATTAAAGACCTTCATGGCCAGCACATCTCAAAGCAAAAGCACTTGCAAGGTGTGGAGAGGCAGAGGGCTACTGGTTTGTGCAGGCTTGTGGGTAGGTGAGTGGAGAGGAATATGAAAAACCAAAGGAACAGTGGTGGGAAAAGTGGTGGGACCAAGTTGGAACAAGTTCTGGGAAATGGAAAAAAGCCCTGAAAGAAAAAGCTTTTGGGCCAGGGAACTGTGAGCAAAGACAGTCTCTTCCTGTGTGGCTGTAGCAAGCGTAATTGTAATGAAGCAGCATCCTCTGCCACGGCTCGCAGCACTCGTGTCTCACTGCAGTGAAGTCTGCAGGGGCCTCAGAACAGAAACTGCCTCTGGGGAGGCATGGCAGCAGTAGGAGATGGGAAAGGACATCCACCAGCCTGCAGATCAAGTCAGTGTCTTGATCTTTGCCAGGATGCTTTTGTGTACTACTGCGCAGAGATAGCACGGAAAAGCTCTGCTTTTTCTTTCTGAATTCAATGGCTTAGGAAGAGAGGGTGGCACAGGGAGGATGAAATCCTAGTTTAAACACAAATCACTTTCCTAACTCGTAAGTACTTCTGGAGAAATTAGGATGAAAGATGTTTATGCTGGAAGTGTTACAAAATTTCGCAGTCTTTCATTAACGATGTACTGGCTAACATACAGCAGTACAAAATGTGTTCATCAGAGAAGCTAATTTTTTTTCAGGTTGATGATACGCTCAGTATCCTTGCCCCAGTGAAAACAAAACCAACTGACAGGAGCCTCGTTACTATCGCCGACCCAGAAAAATCACTGCTGAAGCTAATGGGCAAGATTTGCCTCCTCTTCTGCCTCTGTGGTTACAAAGCTGAGGGCTTTCCATCTGAAAGATCCAAAGTCTCTCAGCAAATGTGTAGCACAGCCTGGAACGAACCTTTTGCCACCCCTTCTAATTTTGGAAATCATGTGCACATATGCATTTAGGGAAGAAAAAAAAAAAAAAAAAAAAAGGCTGTGACTCACTGCTGTGTCACTCCCATTTGTATGCTAGAAGAACGCTGCTGATATAAATGATATAAACGGTGTTACGGTGGTGAAAAACTAGCATACAGAAGTGGTGAATCAGCCCCTGGCTACACAGTGACAACGCACCAAAGCTACAGGCCAGACCGTGCCCTGATTTAAACCCTGTGCTTCTCTTGTTGATCTTGCATGAGGGTGAAACCAAAACAGAGACCAAAACCCCATCTTCTATCTGCTCTGTTTCCTAAACAGTGTGGGAAAGGGGCTGATCTGGACTGTACTGCAGTATTTGGGGTGTTCTTTCTGGGCTGTGTTTTATGTCAAGGAAGCATGGGTATTTGTAACAGCATTTGATTAAATTTTAAAATTAATTACTACCACAGAACTACAAGCTAATGAAGAAACAGTATCTGTGATCTCTTTTTATTGCAGAAGACAACACAATTTCTATTAGGAATCCTTCTCTGACTCCATTTTTCTTAAAGCTCTCTACAGATACCTGCAGATGACAACTGCCTGCATGTTACTTACAAAGTAACATTTCTTATTATTTCTGCGCTTGCAAGAAATAGCCAAGAAAGGCACATTAACGGCTTGATTTTTTGCAGCTGTTCTTTTTCTCTTCAGATATAAATAGGTCTAAGAAAACAACATCAATAAGTTTTTATTAGGATTTGTGCAAAAAATGCTTTGTTGTTTTTTTATTTTCCTCTTTCTGAAGGAAATGAGGTTTATATGCTCATGTTTTATGCTTCCTGGTGACCTTTTACTCTGTTGGTCAATTTTGGGCAAGCCTGACAGAGGAACCGAGCTCTCCAAGGGTATTAAGTTTCTATAGTTTTGAGAAAATAGGCAGCCTGGTTGAGAAGAGATGGACTCCTGTTATGTTTGTGCCCCCACTGAAGGAGAGGCTCCAAGATAAGCACATTCAGGGCAGGGCAGTCTTCACACAAGGCCATAGCAATCCAGGTTCCCTTGGTACTGCTGCTGATGGGGCAACCTTGTTTTAACTTTCCACCAAAAAAAAGATTCAAATCACGCAGTTGATTTTGCCTGAGATTCCTTCTTCCCTTCACTCTCCTTCCCCCATCTAAGTCTTCTAAGAGCTGACATAAACAAGACATTCCATAGAAACCTTTTCATCTGTAGATAGTTTAAGTGCTAAAGCAGATCTGTTAGCTATTTAAGAAAACAAACTCCAAGACTGCCTTCCTATTGATATAATTTCCAAGCATGTTACTAGGTCCAGACCACTGACATCAAAGTAGTCTTTGGTCTGAGTTCAGTGCTCTGTGGGTCAGACATATGCACCAGGATTTGCTGGTCTTGTCAGAAGAGAACTGGTGCTGTTGCTCTCTTGCCAGCTGCACTCAAGTTTGTACCACTAACTAACTCCCTGCTTTAATGCTGTTTCTGACACTATTTCCTAAATTCTTGGTTGTATCATCCAATCCGATGCGTTAGGTTTTAAGACCAGCTCTTGTAGGTCCCTCTCTTTCTTGAAGGCAGCACCGCTGAAGACATGGTCATCGGCAGTTCTCTTCTGTGATGCTGATGCACTTGAGGAAACGCCTGATCCCTGCTTGGCTTTCACTGGCAGCCGTGTTCGAGAAGTCAATTTGGAGTGGGTTTTCCAGCAGTTTGGCTGAGATCATGAATCATTTAGCCAAGGTTTTAAACAATGGCACAGTCTGCTTGAAGCGAGGGAAAAGACTTCTGTTGACTCCACTGATCACTGAAACAGCCCCATATTTTTGTAAATTGGTGCAGTGGCCTTGAAAGCTGGAAGCACTGGCCTAGACAGTTTTTAGAGATGTATGCCCAACGTCACCTTTGTATAGCTGTGGCAGCGAAGTATCCCACACACAATTCCATCCTTCATCTTCAAAATCTAACTCTCTGTAGAAAGGAATGTGAAAGAAAAAAAAATAATTACCTGAACAAAAGCCTTTGTCCTGGCTCCTTCCGGATAATATTTAGTTTGTAGTAGTGGCGTAGGGCTCTGGACATTTTCTCATAAGTCATATTTGTTCTGTTCTGTTTTTTTCAAAAGAAAAAGGAAAAATGCGGTGAGATGATTCATTAAAACCTTTCCAAGCCTCAAAAGGGGTTGCAGAACTATCACAGCTAGCTAAAGTAACCAAGTCAGTTCAAGAAACGACATGTTCCGCGCTTCTGCTTTTTGCAGGCCCATCCTGCCCCTCCAGCCCTCATCACCACATTTTTATGGGTGTCTCTTCATTCAGGGCAATTTACGCAAGAAAGTCTAACAGAAATTCAAAGTGAGGTTTTTCTTCAGTTTCCTGGATCACAGATCGCAAAAGGCTTCATCAACCACAAGAGGAGACATTAGCTGGAGGAAGATGCTCATGCCAAGTGGGACGTGACAGGCCTGTTCTTAATGAAACCACCTTTTGTAGAAGTGTAAGAACAGTGGCTAATAGACTGAATCTGTCAGCAGTCCCTGCTAAGAGCACTGTTCCTCTGGGATTCCCCTCCATTAACTAGTTAATGCTTACAGAGCACTGCGGAGATTGAGAGCCGGTTTCTCCTCATTTTACAGGTGTAAATCTAGAAGCCCATTAGGTTGTATATCTGCTTCTATGACAGAGCCTCCTCTGGGACCTTCATTCTGAGAGGTGCTGACCCTAAAGGCCATAGCCAGAGAGTGCTGTGGGGTGACTGAGGTATGGCCCTGCTGAAGCTGTGTCACAAGGCACAAGTGATGGGCGCTGGCAGAGCTGTCTGTAGGTAGCCCCCATAGTGCTGACTTGGGATAGCAGGATCAGTTGCTTAGGTTACATCTACACGAAGAGCGTTTCTTTGGTACAAGGACCACTGGTGACTATGCTGGCAAAGAGACTCCAGCAGAGAGAAAACTATATTGGCAAAGCTGTGTTTGCACGAATATAAAGCAGCCACTTTGCCATGGGCAAAACACGCCAAACTAGTAGAAGCATGCTTTTGCTCTGTGGGCCTCCATGTTAGGAGTTTGGCTTGGCACAGCTCTGTCAGTCCAAGATCAGGCAGAAGGCTGTAGTGTTGATCTGGCTTAATTAAACAAGACTGATCTGCCTGCCTAAAACATTCCCTAAGAGCAGACCTCCTCTGCTTGCCCTGACCACAACAGCTCGGCTACAGAAGGCCACATCAAGAGTGCCTGTGGCAATTAAACACCAACAATGACAATGTTTTCCCTGCAAATCTAGGCTCTGCTTACTGGGAAGCCCCCTGAAATACTGTGTGTGCTTTTTTCCATTCGCTATATGCAAAAAGGCCACTGTGTTTCCCAAGTGGCTAGTGGTCTGAAGTAGCTTCAGTCTTAAGACCCTCAACATGAGACATGATGGCAAGGCCCGATTATTAGCATGGAGTTTGGGTAAGGGCAGACCCCTCCATTCCCAGTGCTGCAACCCAAGACCTCTAAGACAGGTGTTCTTGTAAGCAGTGAGTCACATGAGAAAATCCTGACATTATCAAGATTATAGGCGATGTGTACTCATATACAGAATCACAGAATAGTTGAGGTTGGGAGGCACCTCTGGAGATCACTTAGTCCAGTCCCTCTGTTCAAACTGGGGTCAAACAGACATGGTTGCTCAGGACTGTGTCCAGTTGGGTTTTGAACATCTCCAATAATGGAGACTTTACTGTCTCCTCTGGGCAACCTGCTCCAGTGCTTGACCATCCTCCTAGTAAAACAGTCCCCACACCTGGGATCTCATGAAACATAAAAAGGGGCAATGTGAAGTCCCACACCTCTGCAGTTCATTCCTCCCCAGATAGAGGACATCACCCCTTGTTAAATTTAATGAAATTCCCATTAGTCCATTTCTCCACCATGTCCAGGTCCCTCTGGATGGCAGCACAACCCTCTAGAGTATCAGCCACTCCTCCCAGTTTTGTACTGCCTGAGAACTTGCTGAGGGTGTGCTCTGTCCCATCATCCAGGTCACTCATGAACATGTTAAACAGCACTGGCCCCAGAATCAAATAGCATCACTGGTGACTGGATTTTGTGCTGTTGATCACAAACTTTTCAGCCCAGCAGTTCAGCCAGTTTTCAATCTACCTCACTATATTCTTGTCTAGGTCATACTTTCAGCTTGTCTATGAGGATGTCATGGCAGACAGTCTGAAAAGCCTTTCTAAAATCAAGATAAGCTACATCCACTGTTCTCCCAGCATCCACTGAGCTAAAAATCTAATCACAGACAGAGATCACAGTGGTCAAGCATGATTTCCCTTTCGTAAATCCATGCTGACAGCTCCTGTATTCGTATGAATATGCTCATATGCATATAGTCATATAGATATATCTATACATACTCAGCCCCAAGCTGCAAAGATCAGTAACTGCTTTCCAGAGAACAAAGCAGAATTACCCCCTTAAAAGGAAATACATAATCCTGCAGCATTTAGTGTCTGTCACAGGACAGCATATGAAATCTGAATGTTGGTGCAGACAGGAACACAGACAGAAAGCTCATGTCGAGATGCAGTATTAGCCCTTTGTAGGCCACACCTAACCAGAATATCCTTAGCTTCAGCTTTTGGGATAAAATGAGATGCCTTGAGAGAGAAGGACCGTTAATTCTTGCACTCCTTGTAATTTTACAATTAAATACATCTATAACTAAATGCCTTTAAACCAAACCAACAGGTTCTCTCCAGGAAGGGTTGGTTTTAGTGCTTGAGGCTGGATGCTTTTATTTCCAATGTGTGTAGAATGAAAGAGTACAACTTTCCAGCAGTAGTTTATATGCACAAACTTTCTTCCTTTTTCCCCTGTTTGTAAGTGAATTCTGTGATGTTACAAGAAGTGAAGTGCCCTAGGAGGAAAACTGCATTGCTTCCTTACCTTGTGGTTTCCCCACAGCCGGGCCAGCCCGTTGGGATCCACTATCCGAAATATTTTGGATTCCTTATCTTCCCATCGGATGAAATTTTCGTACCGGCTGTCAGAAAGCAGCTGATAAACATAATCCCAAAGCAACCTACAGTCTGTGAAGAGAGGAACAGAAAATATTGACTTTTTTTTCCCTTGGGATTAATCCTGGAAAATTTTGGGTGGATGTGTAGTGAAAGGACAGTTGGGATCAGGGCTGAAACAGCTGCTGCAATCTGAAATGCAAATGGCTTGGTTGGTACCGCTAATGTTTGCAAAATATACTGGAATATAAAGCCTCCTCTGATGCATCCCAGTCCTTCTGACACTGACTGAGCATCTTTATCACATTAAAAGCTGTGTGAGATGACCTGCTCATCTTAGCTGTGTGTTTATTGTTGTAGTGATGCACATAAAACTCCCACTGTTGGCCCTGATGCTGTTGCTGGCTGTTTTAGCGAGGAAATCAAGAATCCTGCAACCTGCTCTCCCTGCTTGAGGCTGCCCCTTTCTGTGTAACATGAGGGCTCTAAAGCATGGGCAATGTTACAGCTTTCCTTTGTACACTCCATGTGATATAAAATTGATGCCTTCTACCGTTTTTTAATTTGCTTTTTGTTTTATTTTTTCAAGGTTCCTGAAAAAAAAAAAAACAACCAGCTCACCCAAGTATTGTAATTACTTGAGTGCTATTGAGAGGTTAAATACTTTCTATTTGGATAATTGAATTCAAATTTCCTCTTGGCAAACACTCCTTAGGTCGCTAATTAAAGGTCTAACAGATACTTAGTTTTTAGTTTAGTGTTTTTCAGTTTCATGGCAGTCTCTTGAGACTGAGGAAGCCAAGAGCTGAGCTGCTCCTACTTCCTGCTTGCAATGTGTGTGTGTGCAGCACAGCATAATACCTGGCAACTATGAAATATGGAAAGCGAATTGCACAGAGCTGGGGGTTCTGCTGCTGTCAAAAACAACAGGGTTTTTACAGCTCAACTGCCCAGATCCCTAAGATGGCTGTAAAGTTGCATTTTACTTTGAAAGCAAAACCGGTCTCTGAGAAAGGGCTCTGGTTAAAGGACAGGCAACCAAAGACATCTAGCTTCTACATGCTAAAATGGACTCCTGTCAACCTCATTTGCAAGAGAGGTCTGTCTTGGCGGGAGCAGTTTCAAATCAGAAAACATTGACTTAGCTCACAGTCATCAAGCAAAAAGGAGATGCTTTTTGACCAAGGCAGGAATTTATTAGAAACCGGGGGGAAGAGAGGAAGGATGTGTGGGTCTGTTGTTGAACCAGCACTTTCAGACTGTGCTGGAAGTTTGCTGAGGTGGTTGGTTGCTGTATGGCCCCACTGGGAGGGCACTGCAGGAATTCGGCATCCCAGTGTCAGTCATTTAGTTTTGCTTGTGCCACTACTGCTCATCCTGGAAGGAGCGGCACTCCGTGGGGTCAGCTGGAGGGATGGCACTCCTCCAAAGGCAAGTCAATGTCAGGGTCTATTGTACTCTTGAATGTGCAGCCCAGGACAGGTACCCTCCAATTATAGCAACTTATAGCTAATATTTACATTTCTGCTGAGATATGATTTACTCTAAACTTTACTTTCATCTCATTATTTGCAATATGCAATGTTATTTTCAATCGGTAGTACACTGCCGTAACCACACTCTAGAAAATTTCCGAGTGCATAAATACAACTCTTACCGATGGGGATGGCAGACCCCTAACATCCTCTCTGCAGTGGCTCCTGGAAGAGTTTCAAGGACCTGATGGCTCCTTGACAGCTGACTGGAATTACACATGCAATGTGCACTGCACTGTGCCAGGGCTGCATGTCCCCCTCAGTGCGGCTAGCAAGTAAATTCTAGTTGAACCTAATGGCTTTGGTCATTTTCCACTGGCTGTCATTACTTTACACAACACACACACGCACTCACGCAGTGTTCCCCTCCTTCACAAAACCAAGAAAGCATAAAAAAGTTCAGCCCATGATATCTAAGTGGCAAACTACTGGACTAGCAACAGAGCTTCTGACTCTGAGAAGAGGTAGGATCCAAGCACAGATTTGTTTTTTGTTGTTCACTTAAGTTTTAGAATGGATTCAGGATAAGCTTGAATATAAATATTCCTCAAATGAAAAGAACTCAGATCTGCATCTTGAGATCGTCATAAGAAAAGTCCTAAGTGATCGAGGGCCCCATCCCATATCCTAAACTGACTGAGTTGCTCAGACTTGCAAAGGTATTTTGTGGGCTGGTGAAATTTGCAAAACACCCCAACCACCCAAGTATCTTAGACCTCTGTTTGCTTCAACAAGAAAACTGAAAATTGCTGAAAATACCGCTTGGCTCCTACAACCACTTAAAAGCTCATCTTCAATAACTAGTTGTCTATCAGCAAACTTAGATATATGACTGAATTGCAACAACTTAATGAGTTGGCATGAATCAATGCAACTGTGGCAACTGTGTCTCAAGCCACTGCAAATAGGAAATAAAAAGCATTAGCTTTAAAGACCAATAGGAAAGATTAAGGCTCACTGCATTTCTTCCCACCTCTGCTGAGAGCTATGAGCATGCACGCTGTTAGTTATCACGGACCAGTGGATGCTTGGCAGCACAATTTGGTTAAATGTATGAACTCTGGTTGCAGAGTACCTAAATCAGTTTGCCTCCTTTCAAATTTCACATGGAAGACCTTTAGGGATTTGAGAACAGGCACTCAGGGTTTTTTTTGTTTGTTTTTAACCACAAGTTATTTAATCCTGGATCTCTTTCTCCACAAGTTGCATGGTAAAAAATATGAAGGTCTCCCCGACTGACAGAGGAGCAGCAACTAAATAATCTACCATTATTAGGCCAGCAGAGACCATAGGCCAGTAGAGACCATAGAGACCAGTAGGACAATAGAGACTACAGCTCAAAGACTACCTGACAGCTCTTAGTGAGTGTAATGAATTTGGAGTATAGTAGAGCCCATTTGGAGTAGACTGCAGGCCTATGAAATTGATGAAAACACAAGAAAAGGCAATGCTAGAAAATACTATCAAGGAGCTTTTCCACTCAGAAAAGAGGTACCTCCACAGAAGGCTGGTAAAGACAATACATAAAGTCACATCCTCCAGGAAGATCAAAACTGTTACATGTATTTTCAGGAAGGATGCAGAAACAGAGAGAAGTACACAAGTTCACAAATGTGAATGGTTGTTTTTTAAGTGTAAACCCCTTGTTTAAGGTAAGTCTGGATGGTGTGAATGACTCCATGAAGACTAAACCACTTCCTTGGCTGTCAGAAGGCCTCCAAAGGAGCAGTCACATGGGGGAGACTCTCCATGGGGTGTGTGTTGGCTGGTGAGTGATGGCAAAAAAGCACAAGGGTGTTTAAAAGTGGGGGAGATTCAAGAGGGGAGTTGAGTCAGGGCTGGTACCTAAATTGTTTGGGCATGTTGCAATTTCCTGCCTTTTGGCTAAAATAAGCTTACTTAGAAAGTAACTACGTCTCTGTAGCGCAAGGAAATATCATTTCCCCCTAACACACACTTGCACTTTTTTTCTTAAAGTGAAGTCAGATGGTTGAACTTTGTACCATCGGAAGGTAAAGGGATTTAAGCAGCTGTAGAGAGAGCTAGGACTGACAGGCTTTAAGGTAAAGTGGTATCAAACAACCTAGCCAAACTGGGAAGGTGGTGAATGGGTCCAGCAATATGGAAAGGCTCCAGAAAGCTGGTATTTCCATGTCCCACCACTTTCTCAGCTGTACTACTGGGCAAGACTGAACTATGTAATTAGCTGGGAATTAGGGCAGACTGTACCTTCAAGTGGAGAAGCATGGCTACAACTTTCTTCCTGCAGTTAACGCTTCTAGAGGGATTTTCATAGTTATGCACAAGGTAGTGATAAGGTGTAGAGTACTTAGCTGGCTCTCAAAATGTGCCCCATAAGCACTGCCCTACATGTGCAAGAGGCGGCAGTTTCATGCTCCTGCTAATAACAGCCATGGCTTATGCAGTCCCGAGGCTGACAGAGCTGGAGTAAAGCCTTGGGGGCTGCCTGCCCACCCAGCCTACTGGCTGCTGCTTGGCTGCCAGGGTTGACACTAGGCACAGGAGAAAAGAGGCAACTGCACAGCCCTGGAGAGGGTTGGGGAGAGGAGTCAGAGTGTTTGGGGTTTGAGGGGTAGGAAGAAATCTCTCCCATAAACAGCAATTGCTGGCTTTAAACCCCTCTGATGGCAGCAACATGCCTCCTTGCTCTACTTTTACCCCCTCTTTCCAGGTGGCAGAAGCGTCCAAGCTTCAGCCACTCCTCCTTGGCATGGTAAAACTCAATTTCTCTTCTCTGGCTGAAAAGCTCTGTTTTTACATTTACATTTTACATTTACAGCAATTCTTTGGTAATGTTATGAAAAAGGAGAGGCAGTAATATTGTCATTAAGAATCCCTCGTGACAGTCAAATATACACTGTATGAGTGGAAGCATGTATTACAGATTCTTCATATGCCTAAAGGAAAACTGGCATATAAATACTTCCTAATGGCTGGATGATAGTAGTACATATATCCCTTAGAATTGAAATAGCATCTCAGAATGATCTATAAATTAAACATTATGGACATTAGGTTCTCAGTATTTTGACACTTGTCCAGCCATTATGAATGACTTCTCTAGTATCACTTGGCCAAGTTAGACAGAAGACTGGTAGTCTTGATGTTGCAGTAGTGAGAGGTCTTATATCTGTGCTTCCTTAGACTGAATAATGCTGTTAACAGTATAGGCATAGATATGCTAACTACCTCTTCTGTTCAGAATAAAACACTCCCCTGCACTACAACATTTCCTAAAACTGCATCTGAGACCTCTGTTGTTTAAGGGAGGCCCATGGCACAGGAGCAGAGCTGGCCCTCTTCATGTATCTATTACCAAAACCCTCTCTTAAACACAGAAATGTTTTGCAAGACCCACCCACATCTTGCACTGAAGATCACTATATAAAATGCATTTCGCCTGGCTGATGACTGACTTGGAAACTAACGTGGCTTCATAGAGGAAGAAATCATGCCAAAGTAACGTTGTCATACTCCCTCTGACATCAGCTGAGGCCTTACCCCTTGCTGAGTAGGGTAGCCTAAAATTTCTCTAGCATGATATCATTTGACTTAAATGGTTCTGTGAATTCTCCCAAGCTTGGGCCCCTTTATTTTACAAGGTGGTTTGTGCTTCGGCTGCATTTGCACGCAGTGAAGCAAACAATGGCTGTTCTCAACTGAGACTAACGAACCAAACTTCTGTAGAAGTTCTCTGCCACTCTGGTTTCCACAAGCACACTTGAAGTGTGGTTAGGACAGCTAACATGGTGATGCTCACAGCATTAAAATGATGAATTGGTAAAATTCAGCTGGCCATACCTGCTGCGAGAAGGTCCTGATCTCCCTTCCATTTATCCTCCCTTCCTTCTGCTGCTTACCTTGTGCTGTCTCTGTTTTAAGACTTCTCAGTGAGCTGACTTAAATCACTTAGAAGAAAACAAAGCCTGCAAAAAACACCAGCTGGCTTTCTGCTATTTGAGCGCTGAATCTGCTTGCAGGAAGAACTAGTGAATGCTAAAGCCAGCACAAAGAAGGTAGCAAGACTACACTGGCAGAGCAGGTGAGGATGGGGAGGAAAGAAGGAGAGGCCTAGAAGGTCCTGAAGACCTTCAACCTACAGCCTGTGGGAGAAGTTCAGTAAGTCTCTGAGAAAACAGCACTGCTTCAGGGCATCTGGATTTGTTTAAACTGTAGCCAGAACCAAGAAATCACAAAGGTTAATGGCTGTTCACTTGTACAGAAAATAAATAAAACTGGGGGAGAACTCCTGAGTCATAACTTAATTTAGGCTTGCTGGGGAGATGAACTCCAATTGCATTTTAACCACATACTATACTGTGCAACAGGCCCAGCCTTCTGGACAAGCCAAATGGACCTTCAATCTATCATCACAAAGCTCATCATGCTGCTGATACTGTTACTTGTTTCAGGAGTATGATGAGAACTACTCCACTAACTTGCTCTCATCACACAAATGGAGAGGGAGATAAAGCTGGTGCAAAGGAGAAAGAATCATATGGCTGGACCTTACCAAATCACCTCCTGTATTCTTGTTTAAAGCCTTTTCCATGGCAAAAACAACAGACAGCACACTAAGAAAGAAAGACATGCTACAGTAGGGTAACTGCTGCATGGAAACACAATCTAGCCTTAATATCTAATACCATGCTATACTTATTTTAGCAGACAAAACTACAAGAAAAAAGTAACCTAGTCTCATGATTAAGGGGTTAAATGGCTCTAGGTGAGCACTGATCCTGAGATGGAGCCATCCAGATCATCCCTGTATGGTAATCCATGTCCAGGTTATTGAGGGGAAAGAGTTTTCTTTCTGCGAAGGCTGGCTGTGGTTGGAAGCAGGATGGTAAGCTGGTACAGTAAAGCCAATGTTTCTATGTGGAGAAACCTCTTGACAGACAACTGTTTGTTCAGCTCAGTAAATTCAAGCTGGGGCTGAAGAAGAGGTTGCCAGATCGCACAATACAACAGTTGTATGTATGTTGCTTCTGTCTTGTACCCAAATGCTGAGTGGGAGATCAGGCAGAAGGAGAGCAGAAACCTGAGACTGTCATCCCGCAAACAGTTGTACTGAGAGGTTGTAGAAGTAGCACAGCAAGATGAGGCCAAGCTCTGTCTTTGGCAATAAAAACTTGTAAGGGGAAGAAAAGAGCACTCAAATCACAAAGAATATGTGAACAGCTTGACAGATGAAGAATTTGCACGTTATTCTTAAAGTATTTAAAAATGTGGTATTTTTTTCCCCCCTGCCCTGTTCTCCTGTTCCATCCTCCCATCTCCACCAGACAGACAGGTACTTCCAATGTTAGTGTTAGTAAAGTGTTGTTCTTTTCCTGCTCTGCCACAATGGTAGAGAGCACTCTTCCATTTACTGTGCTACAGAAACCTACCTCTGATCCTCCTGTGTCTTTTCCTCACCTTTATTGCTCATGAAGGGCAATGACTACGAAAAGGGTAAGAAATTCAACTTCTGTTCACATGCACATGCCAAAACACCACACAACCTCTCTGACATCAGAAAACTGGCCAAACACTTTACTGAGAAGAATTTAAGAATTAAGGACAAAGCAGGAATGACTTAACTACAGTAAAGTCATTTCCAATAAGAGTAATAATTTGTGACCTCACAATGTGCAAAGTCCCAGTATCTTCTGTCCCAAGCTCAGTTCACCCTCAGGTTTGGTCTCTGAGGTATCCAAGCTGTGCTTCATAAGAAAGCCCAAAGCTGTTTCGGAGGTGTGGATGTGGCTGGAAGACATGGCTCCAGGTAGTAGCCTGAAGAAAGTGTGCAACATACAGGGAAAAGAAGGGGCATATTTTCATTAGAAGGCTAGTTTCTTAAAAACGTGTTTTACATCCTGCTGATCCCAATGGAGCCTGAGGATCCTCTGAATCCATTCAGCACATCTGTCTAGTCACAGCATGTAGATGCTGCAGTACAGTTAATGAGAAGGATTAAACCTAAATGACTGAACTTTCCTATGGCTTGGTCAGTCCTGGCTCCTGAGTGGACCAGAACAAGCCGTGACTGCAATTTCTGCTCCTGTAACTGTTCAGTAAGAATGGAGGCAGCTAGACACTTCACAGAAAATCTGCAGCCACCTATCCAAGCTATTGCCATTCAGCTACTGCTCGAGTGTCATTAGTTAAATTGGCAGGGAATGCACACTTTCATGCTGAAATTAATTGTTAATGCCATGTTAAAATGACTCTCAAGGTTATAATGAAAACTTCTCCTAAGAATAGGAACTCTATGAGCTTGATTCTCAGCCATACTTCAGTCTCTTTATAACAGTCTGGCTTTCCACAAGGGACTTGAAATAAATGTGGCATATACTGCAAATGTAAAAGTGTACATGACTGCAAGGGCAAGTGGTTAAACAAGGCCAGTGAAATTATCATTGTCATATCCAAATGGGAATGACAGGCCATGCCTACACCAAGGTTCTTTGGTTCTCTGAAGGCTCCAATCTGTCTGTATGAGCTGCTGCCCTACAGGAAGGAAGGTCAGCTGCCTGGAAAGCAGACACCGAACCCTTGCTGCTAGCAACTTAGTATGCTAAAGTGAACCGCTGTTTTGGTTTTCTGTAGTTTGCCAGGTTGTAACTCGTAAATGTTCAGCTACTGAGACTGTCTTGTCACAGTTGCCTCAAAGTCTGTGCTCCACAGAAGCCCACCAGTCAGTACTATGCTGTCAAACCCTGCTGGGATCATGCCTCGTGACAGTGGTGAAGATAGTGTTGGCAGTCTCAGGCATGTATACAGGTAAACACCTATGGTATTAGCGATGATATGTGCTAAAAAAACCCCAGAATTACCTCCCAGAAACCATAGGACAAAAGCTAAGTCTCTACAGTTTGGTTTGTCAGCGCTCGTTCTCTGCAAAGGAGGATACAGCAATCATTTTCAGTTTGTATAAGAAATCACCACAGTGAAGCTTCTGATGCAGCTCTGGAAGAGGGAAGAGTAACGCATGGAACAGCAATGCACATCACTGGATGGATAGTAAGCTTGAGTGCTAGTCCACACAGTGAACCTGACTGGTGTAGGCTCTGCCCAGTATCAAGTGCCACAGCAGGTCTGTGTGGACGTGTCTGTCCACATAAGTGACTTCTGTGTAGAAGAAGGTTTCTACTTACAAAGCGGTATTGCTATTCTGCAGTAAAGTCACTTACCAACCACCAAATGACTATATAGGAGGAAATTAGGTTCAAGCCTTTACTAACACCTGCTGTGCTCACTGCCTTATGTATGTAGACAACTCATAACCCCCAAACTGGACTGATTTGGTTTCAAGAATCTGAGTTATTTCCCCAGTAGAATATGGGCATAGTTGGGCAGGTTGTGCTTTTGCTTGGGAGGATGTGACGGCAACATCACCACAGAAGCGGCTGTATCACAGAAACAGCTTTAAATGCTGCAAGAGACAAAAGCAGCGGCAGATAGCTCACTGTAAGTTTTGTACCTGGCTTCTCGAGTTTATGGCTAGCTTGGGTTCCTGTCATGATGAGATGTTTAGTGAAGAAAAAAAAAGCAGGGAAATACCAGGCTGACCAGTAGCACAGGTTATTGGTTGTTCTGATTTTAAACTGGATAACGCATTTTTGTAACAAATTGGAACCTGTAAATGTGAAGCATTATAGCACAACAAAAGGTGTTACTAGTCACTAGAATCTGAAAGTAAATTTAGCCTAAAATTCTGAGTGGGGGACTCATCAGACGGTGTCTACTAATACAATGTAGTGTGTGACTGTATTTTCTCCGCAGTATAGCTCTCTCTTTCCATCACCTCTCACCAACAACTCTTGAAAACACCTTTCATGTTTGCATGCCCTTCCTTTCTTTATATTTACCTTGTCTGTTTGGACAGTAAACTCTTTGGGGCAGGGACTGTAGCACAATAGAGCCTATAGATACTACTGTACCACGAACACTGAAAATGAAATGGAAGAAAAGGAAGCTGCATCCCTTCTGTGAGGGCTAACAGCATCAGCTGTTGCAAAACTTTTAACTCCTAACTTATGCTTAGTTGTTGGTCTTTTCCCCCTTTACTATACAGGCATATCTGTTCTTTGCCTCCTTTCCCACCCTCCCTCCCTCTCAGCCAGCACATGCCATTGCATAGTAACTGTGCCTGCAAAGCTATTTTGTACAGGAAGGAAAAGAAACTGATGTGGTGCAATTGCATTTGCACAAAGTATTTTGCTGGTGTTTCAGCTAAAAAAAAGAAGACCGTGCTACAACTTGACAGAGTCTAGAATGTCACACTGACACATCTGGAGGAAATGCAGGCACTGGGGCTCTGGTGCTAGTAGATAAGTTGAGGCAACACTGATGACCAAGGTGCCGTGTTTTGAAGTGCAGTGACTTGTGACGTTTAAGCGCTAAATGCCTAGTGTTAGGAATCCAATAGCTCAATCAGATGAGTTTGTTTTTCTTATCCTCCTTAAAAGAACCTTTCCAGCTCAAATCCAAAGTAAAAAAAAAAAAAAGAGCATTAGTTGATTAACATTTTTTAAAGCACTGTGTGAAAGATTCACTCAGCTAACTCCTCCTGTCCTTTCCCGTCCCGTGTAAGTTTATAAGAAGTGACAATGTTTTTAGGACAAATGGGGAGGAGAATCCCTGATCCTGTTCCCCTCCTCTCTCCCCATATAAAACATCAAACTACTATTCTTACAGAGCTTTGGAGTGGAAGACCTCCCCATGCTCAGAGCTAGCACACAGCCTGTGCCCACCTCAAGCACTGTTTTGTAGATGTTAGTAGAATGGGAGTCATTCATAGCTGAGGCGCTCTTAACAGGTTTTGAGTTTCGGCCATCAGACTGCTTTTATTGAAAAGTTGCTTATACGTGTCTTGCTACAAATCTGCAGGGTTCATGCTACTCCCCTGCGCTCTCTGAATGTGTGGCGCACTGAGGAGCTGAGGCAAGTCAGAAGCAAAGCTGGAAGTAGATCTCTTTCCTGGCTTTGGCAGGGTAAGAATCTCACCTGTCCTCATTCCAACAGCAGTCAATAGTTTTATGGGCCAAACCAATACAGTGCTAGACAACGTGCCTTTGAACAGTTTAAACATTACTTGGCTTTTCCTCAGACTCCTGAAGGGGAAGAAGCGTATCTGGCAGCTCATAAAGTCAGATACAGCTCTGTTGCTAAGGTAACCCAGCTGATAAGAACAGCATACCTAAAGACAACAACAGGCGCAAGACTCACCTGCCTTTAGACTTACCCTCATCAGATGCAGAGCAGAATCAAAAGCGATAAGCAGGGTGGGGCTCTGCAGAAGAAGAGCAATGCTCATCCTTCTAAGCTGCTTGTTCGAATGGGATAGGTCCGCCTCAGACATGCACAGAGTGAACCTGGAGCTCAATGGGTTTTATTGGGTCCCAATTACAACAGGACAGAGAACCCTTTGGGAGGGGGCAGCTGCACCTACCACTGCTGTATGGCACTCTGCCTTTCACACCCATGCCTTCAGTAACTGCCTCTTGCAGGGATTCCTGTGTCTTCCTTTAGGACACAGGTTTCTGGTGAGATCAAGGATATCAGTTCCCATTTTCCTGCATGCTACCAAGCTGAGGTGGACATGGTTATCTGAAAAAACGGGGACATTTTTGACACCGAATAAAGTTTTGTGGTGAAAATCTGCTCTGGTTGAAGTCAACAGCAGAGCTTCCAAGGAAAGCCGTGGGGGTAGAACCTCAGGCTGGCTCCAGGGAGGGTTTCTGGTGGCTGTGGTTCCACCAGGGCTGCAGTGCATGCCTCAACCATGACATGCTATGAATGCCTGCCAGTGTAATAACCCCTGCCTCTCCTTGTACCTTGGGGAAGTACCTTTTATGAGATATCAAAGTCCTAAAATGTATGATAACAAAACCCTCCCAGTCAGAGGTGTATAGGGAGTGGAATTTCCATTCTGCAGAAGAGCTAATTTCAGATGCCCCTACTGATTAAAACTGCAACTGCGCTTAAAAAAAAAAAGAAAAAGAAAAAATAGAAAGAAAATTTTTAAAAAGCGCTTTTTTCGCCCCACAGTGAAATCCTTGGAGATTATTTGGGGGCAACCAAGATACACTATTTTAAAAATTCAGAGCTAAAAGTACAGCAGATAGACTTCCTGCTTGCTAGACTCCCAGTTAGGAGCTGAGTACCAACAAACACTTGCTGCTTTGAATCAGCAGTTCCAGTGGGGAAAATTGTCCATTACACCGCTCTGCTAAACTCCCCTTCTGAGGTATTTTTGATATTTTTAAGTGCTGTCATAGCTAGATGACTATTGATGCCTGAGTTAGTCAGCTTAACCTTCGTCTCATGTATTTACAGGGGATGCAAGTCTGCCGCTGGATTATCCCAATATAACGACCTCTAGTTCTGACAAAGTTACGGAAAAGATTTGTGAACATTGTGTTGAGAAGATAGCTAAACATAATTTTTAAATCAGCTCTTGCCATTGATGAATAATATATGGGACCTTAATGAGTAACATAAAGATACTTTATGCCTCTTGCTTTGCTAGAAAAGTGTAAAATGGCCTGAGAGGAAAAGAGGATAACACCTTCAGTTTGAAATTCTTTGCTGTAAAAGGGAAAGTGCTTTACCAGTAAAATTAGTATTTTGAGAAACGATATTACACAAAAAGGTAGGAAAGATTAGTCAGTCAGTCAGCAGAGGTCATTATTTTGTCTGACAGGAAGTCCAGAGCTCTACTGACTGACCTCATGAAAACAGAGTATTTGTGGATAGCAGCAAGTGAAAACATTGTTTTCTTTCTCAGCATCAAGTAATTGCATGTTGCATTTAAAAAACAGACTCTATCTACAAGTAAACAGGTTTATGAGGCTGTGAGGTATCTTAAGTCCAGGAAGAATTCCTTTTACAATTTAATATACCTGAACTGGGAACAGAATATGCTTTGGAGGTTAGCCCAATGTTTTAGTCAGCAGCCCACGGGACTTTCCTGGTAGCTGCTCCTCATCACTATCTCCCCTGAAAATCACCTGCATGTAAATGGATAAGCCAGCAGAAAGTCAAGGCTCTCCCCTCACCAGCGTAAAGGGCTAAGTATGTACCTCTGGCAATGGACTATTAGTAAATCTTTTAATTACCCAACCCATCAGTCTTCCTCATCCATAAAATGGAAATAATGCCAGTGATTTTTAAAAAGCTCTTCTTAACAATACATCTGGATTGATGTATATTTGCAGTTTAAGAGCTAAGTGCTATGATTTTTATGGTCTCCCTCAAAATAAAGTGGCAAGCCAGAGTTGGCCAAAAGCCTCCCTATTAACTATAGCAGTGTCAGTGAAGATAAGGACAGCCCGGTGTAAAACAGGTGTATGCTGACATAAAAAAGAAGTGCTTTTAAAATGAAATCATGTAATGGTAAGAGCTCTAAATTGAAGGCTGTGAGATAGGTGGGAGGCAGGTAGAAAGGTATGTACTTTATTTTCTAAGTAAGCTGCCACTGAATTCAATAGGACCAATGAAGTTGATTTCACGTATGAAACATGGGCTCTCTACATTTTTTGTAGTAATCTGGGTTTTGTCACCTTTAAACTGACTGTGAGCTCTTTACAGGGCCCAGCTACAGTTCAGGAGCCATTACAACCCAACCAGAACAGGACTAGCTTGTGCCTGTACAGCAAGTGAGGCTTGTTGGCGTTGAGTTAAAGGACATGGGGCACTGATGGAAGTACATCAGCAGATATATCAGTAGAAATCTAAGGTGCTGGCAACCACCAGCTATGCAATCCCCTGACTCTTGGCCATAAAGCACTGCCCTCATCTGAACTGAATCCTTGAGGACACTTCAGGTCTTTTTGGTATTAAATACTTCACCAGCTCTTTAAGACATGCCACCCAAACTGGTGGGTCTAAGCAAAGCCGTGAGACTGCAAGAGAAAGCAGCTAAGCATGCAAATATAGCCTGTGTGTAACACTTTGAACTGCGACATGTACTTGCCAAACAACAGCATCAGGCCCAAATTTCCATGGGCTTGGGCTCTGTTGCCTTGCAAACAACATAGGGATGGAAAGGACATGGGAGTATAAGTTACAGGGCTGGTGTCACTGGACCCAGTGCACAACGTGCAGAAACCAAAGATTCCCAATTATGTAAGAAAAATCCTAGGTTTAAATTTAAAAATTACGCCACTACTTGCTCCCCACATTTTTTCTTACATTCTTTTCAGTCTAGGCTTCATTCTTAGAGAATATTTCTTTCAGAAAAATAAAAATTAACAACCTCCCTGATCTTCCAATAGTATTTTATGGAAAGGAAATCTCCAGTAGGGTATCTTCTACTGGAGAAGCAACCAGCAGGGTATCTTCTCTGTCATAACATTAAGCATATTTCTTAACTTGCTGAGAATAGTGTGGGCAATAAAAATCAAAAGGAGAGGGGCAAATGTCAGCCAGGCAAAAATGTCAGAAGATTAATTTCTGTAACCCATCTCTCTACTACGTGAAAGGATCATGGTCCTTGTTGTGCTTGATGTTTGCCTAGATGGTGAGATATGTACCTTCCGAATTTAAAGTGGAAAACAGAAAATCTTCTTCATTAAAACTGAGGCAGCACCGCATCTGTAAGAAATCTAAGGCATGTAAGGACAAAGAAACCCAACGGGTTTTAAAATGCACCTCTGTGGATATGTGTAATACCCCACAGGAGCTGGGTATCACATTATCTTGCTGCTGACATAAATGCAGGGAATGTTTTTGGGTGTGGTGCGTATTTACAGCTCTCAAAAGAAATTGGTTACTGGGGCATTCAGCATATTTCTGAAGTGGTTGGATTCCCTTTCCACCTCTCCCTATCTATTTACAGTTCCCTTTCAAGTACAAAAAACATTTTCTGTAACCTCAGCTTCCTGATTCAGCTGTTGTGATGTCAGTTATTTACGATAACAAAAGTGAGACAATGCCTGTGGTTTGCGTGGGACAAAGGCAACCTTGTTTCTGTAAAAAGGGACAATCCTAGTGTGAGAAGCACAGGAAAGCCTACGGAGTACGACTCTGAGGTGGTATTTCATTAGTCCTGCCATCTCCATGAGAGCAGGCTTAACACTGCATTATCTCAAAGGCCACTGACAGGGTTTTTTCCTTTCCATAGGACTGGACACTAATGTGAAGGCAACTCCTGGAAAATTACCTCTTTGCAGCAAAGGCTTTGGAGATAGGTATCTTGGGAAACAAAAGGATTGCTAGTGGGTAGAGAGGCAGTGAGTGTCAGGACACAAATGTTTCAATACCAGTTACGCATTCTGTGGTCACAAGCAAGTCACTCTGCACCTCTGCTTACCTGCCATGAAACTGGTTTAATCATATTTAACTGTCTCAGCCACAGATGTGGTGAAACTTGCAGAATGCCAGTAAAGTCTTGAGGTCACAGAGTAGCAAAAGGAAATGAGAAGCTCTTAATACACAGCACGGCTACTTATGAATGAAGAGCATAAAAACTTTGGTGTAGCCTAGAGAATGTCACTTACCTGCTATTCTTCCAATTGGCATGGCATGGTCTTCAGGAGGAGATACAGACACCATGATGTGGTTCATATAAGCTAACTCTTCTCGGTGGGACAGGTTGATTGGCTTTACCTCCCTGTGCAGCCCATCCTCAGACAACCTTGGTGGTTTGAAATCGGAGTGCCTGGGGTTCAGTATCAAAGGATGCATGATAGGGCTGGGCATCAGCTGGATGACCCTGGTGTTCTCCTGGCGAGGGCTGGAGGGCTTTTGGAGCACCTCAGAAGGAGGCGGGCAGTGGTTGTTTTCTATTGGGGACACTGAGAGAGGATAGGGCTCCTGGTGGTTGTTCTCTTGCTGATGCCTTGTCCCTGGCACCCTGTCAGCTGGGGAGAGGCGACGGATAGTGTTGTCCATAGGGGACTTCAGTGGCCGCTGATCAGGATCTGGTGATGGACGGTGGTTGTTGGTGATAGGTGATCTAGAACGATGCAACAGTTCAATAGTTGGGGGGTTATGGTGGACTGTTTCTGTGGATGGTCTTGAAGGTCTCTGGACAAAGCCATCTGTGGAGAAAAAAACCCAAACATACAGGTTGTCTACACTGTGATCAAGGTGTATGATCTAACTGTCAGACTGCTAGCTGGGTTTACTGGGTACTGCTGTTGGGTTGGAAATGTTTTTATCTGTGTGACCTACTGGTGCCCAGAAAAATGCCATAAAAATGCAGATAGTTATTACGACACAGAATGAAACCAGTACTGTAAAAACAATCTCCCTCCACTACCATGTAATGGTAGTTCCTGGGGAAACGTGTTAAGAGAAATCTCATTTTGAGAAGCTGATGGGAACACACGTGAAGCAAGCAAGATCTGATTCAGCTGTACTGACTGTGTTCCTGTGCAAATGCTTTGAAACTTATCTCTTGCCATTCACGTCTCTACATGTGGTTCCTGTTTGTGTACCATGATGAGCACTGTAAGGTAGAGGGTGGAGACAAAAAGCGAAAATGTCTCCAGGAAGATATTGGGTAGTAAGTTTTAGATGGTAGAAGCTTGGGTCAAGGTAGAGAATATCTTAGTCTGAAATATGGACTGGGTTATCTAAAAAACTCCAATGGCATGGAGCTCTTTGTGAAACACTAGCTAAATTTCATCCCTGCCTTGATTTTAAGAGCATGTAACATCTTCATAAGGATATCTTCACCTTGTTTTATTTAGTCTGCACTGTCTACTGATAGGTTGTCCCATTCAAGCACTTGCATTTCTTCAGCAGGAGGAATTCTAGCATCACTTTTGCATGAGCGTACTTCCCCAGCTGTGAGCCTTAACAGTAGGGGGGAGATAAATCACAGCTCTAGCTCGGTGTCTTTAAGTACTAACAATTCTTTCACAAAATGCAACACTTGACATAAACAGTACAAACTTTCAGCTTAGCTAAGGCCATCAACTTTGACTTGAGAAATTACTGACAAAGAGGAAAATATCACCAGAGCACAGTGACTAACAAGTTTTTATCTGAACAGCAAAGATCAAATTTCAGTGCTGTTTGTTGAAAGCCTTGGATGATAAGAGAAGGAAACGGCTGGGTACATGTCAACGACTGAAACAAGTACCTGCCTATTTGTGGCTGCCTGTTTGTTCACTCCATTTGCTCTGATCATCTTTAACAATTCTCTTACTTTCTTGACAAGGCAGCATTGAAGACTCTGTTAACAATTCGACCCTGTTGAGGTGAAGATCCATGGGCTCCCTGCTCCCTGGAACCCAGGCAGGCATCAGGAAAGGGATCAGCACTTACCTAAGGAAGTCCTGAGAAGATGTAGTGGCAGGCAGTGACATAGCACCAACCCTTTTGCCTGCTCAGTGGGCTGTTCATCTATACAAGGATGCTAAAGTCTACAGGAAAACCTGAAAACTTGGGCAGAAACTACATGGCCCCAGAACACTTATTTTGTGCACTTGTGGTCTCAGAGAAGAAAAATGCATTTGTAGAGCTATTTAAGGTAATCACCATGAAACAGCTGGAAGACATAAAACTCCAGAGCTATATGTGTTCTTGTTTAAACCCAAACCGCTTTAAATACAATGTGGCCAGCTAATGTGGGATAGCCCAAATGATGTGAAGATCAAAGAGGAATTAATTTACAACTCTACCTACCTCTGTGGCTGTCTTTTCTTAAAGCCTCCTTTCTTTGCCACAACAGAAAGAACACCAACCCCCTAACTTTACTCAGCGTCCTATCTGCTACGGACCATCCACCACCATCACCGTACATTTAAATGCACTGTGCTCATTCTTGGCCTGTAAATAGAGACCACAATATTGCACTGGATACACACTAGTGTCCACTTTCCTCCAAGATCTTGCCCTTTAAATAAAGTAAATAATTCCCTCATGGCCAAAGTTGCTGTTTACCATAGAACAATTCGAACTCATCTCCAAGCCCAGGAATGACCCTGAACAGAATAAAATCCTCACCACATTAATCCCTTGGCACATCAGATGACTGTAAGTTGAGCACATATGGTATATCATTTCCTGCAGGAATAGATTAACTCATCACTCTGGCTCTTCGTTCTGAGTGACCAACACTCTCTTCTTGAAGGGAAAGCTGTGAAAGGGAATTCAGCTCCCAGGAAAACTGCTGACCTATGTGACCCACACAGGAACGGGTGGGGCTGCACTCACTCTGGATGTGAGCAATTGCTGGCGTGACAATCCCCAAGATTGGCACTCTTCGCTCACCCATAAAAGAAGCGCAGAGAATGACACTGTAAGCTTCCTGTATGGCATCCCATCAAATGACTCAGTGCTGAGTCAGAAGGACCACTGGAGATGTAGGCACTTCACTCTCCATTGCTCATCCCTCTACAGGGACAGAGGTAATGCCCACAGGGCCGATTCCAAGCCAATGCCAATGCATCTTGGCAATATCCTAAACTGCTGCCAACCAATTTCAGTCAAACCTGCTTCAACCAGCTTGGAAAAAGCCACTAGATGTAAATGTTGGTCTCATCTCATCCTGGATTAACTACTTAAAATGAAAGCATTTAGAAGCATGATCCCAAGTATATCAGTATATTAGGAAATGGGCAAAAGAGCCAATAGAAGAAAATGGAGAAAGATCACTGGAGTAAGGAGGGCTTCTAAAATAGACCCATCACCTATGAAGTTTATTCACTCAAAATTGTGCCAGTAACATTTGATCCCTGTTACAGTTTGTTAGGCAGGGTTGAGTTCCCCTTTTGTTACCAAGTTGCACTCTGCTGAGGGAAAACAGTGAACTTAACTGTGCTAGTTTCTCCCAAGTGACTCCGTGAAACAGGAAGAAGAAAGAAGGGATGTCAAAATACATAAATAAATTCACCTGCCTATAAATTCTCGGTACAGAGATTTTTCTGATGCTCAGACTCTTATGGCAGGCAAGTTGTAGTTTCTCTTGCTCATTTTGAAGTTCCTCTCACAGCAAAAAAAGAACTAATTTTTGTCATTATAAAGGAAAGTTTTAAGTAATAGCACAAGAGTTCTCGAAGCAAAACCAGTGGTATCAACAGCAGCCAGAGTACTGTGAGGAGGAATCACAATTTGCTCTTAGTCATCCTGTGCTCTTGTCAGGGAGTCTAGTTGGGACTAGATTGCAAAGGACTTATATTTTAAGTGACACACATGAAGGGCCAACTCATCCTTGTGAAATCCTCTCTAGAGTGAAAGTTGCTCCCTATCTTTACTGTAGTGGTGTCTGAGAGGGTAGCTAGTATTTCTGCTTGAAATTTAGAAAGGGAACACTGGTAGGTGAATGCCGAGCTTCAGGAAAAAGTGGAAATTTTAATAATGGTCTCTAGAAAGTCTCTTTGGTCTAATGGTCTCTCTATCTTAATACACTAGGCAACTGTCTCTTGCACAACTTTGCCAATTGAACTTCATCCTGACCTGTAGTACTCTCCTCTAATCTGAAATACTTACACAGCTGTGTGGAAACACTTTGGAGTGTCCTTATCCCACCTGCTGCTGTCCTGCTCTTGGCTTAGTCTACGAGTTTTGCTGCTGCTATTTCACAGAATCACAGAATGTTAGGGATTGGAAGGGACCTCCAAAGATCATCTAGTCCAATCCCCCTGCCAGAGCAGGATCACCTGCATCAGGTCACACAGGAATGCATCCAGGTGGGTTTTAAATGTCTCCAGGGAAGGAGACTCCACAACCTCTCTGGGCAGCTCTGTAACCCTCACTGTGAAGAAGTTTTTTCTCATATTTATGCGGAACCTCCTATGTTCCAGCTTGCACTCGTTGCCCCTAGTCCTGTCATTGGGTGTCACTGAAGAGCCTGGCTCCATCCTCCTGACACTCACCCTTTATGTATTTATAAACATTACTGAGGTCACCCCTCAGTCTCCTCTTCTCCAAGCTAAAGAGACCCAGCTCCCTCAGCCTTTCCTCATAAGGGAGATGTTCCACTCCCTTAATCATCTTTGTGGCTCTGCGCTGGACTCTCTCAAGCAGTTCTCTGTCCTTCTTGAACTGAGGGGCCCAGAACTGGACCCAATATTCCAGATGCGGTCTCACCAGGGCAGAGTAGAGGGGGAGAGGAACCTCTCTCAACCTACTAACCACACCTCTTCTAATACACCCCAGGATGCCATTGGCTTTCAGAATCATTTGATTCTAGCTTGCTCAGGCTGGCAAAGGGCAACTTGTACAGGTCTGACAGTATGCCTGAATCTTCTCTTGCAATTCCATGTTGAATACTGAAATAATTTGTGCATCTTTTCTACAGTCAGCAGAGACTAGCAAGATATCCTAACTCACTTCTGTTCCCTTCTCCCGTTTACTTACAAAAAGAGTAACACTAATTTTTCCTAGACTTTGTTTTTAAAATCGAGAAGTGAATTCTTCCTGATGCTTTCATGGAAAGGACCTTTTAAAAGGCTTAGGCTTTATATTTTTCTGTTATTGGAGAAAACCAAGAAATACTTTAGTGTATATATTTTTAAAGAAAATAAAACCACAATTTCCCATTGAAGGAAGCAGACTTACATTTTGATCTGTACTATAATGAGTAGAAGATGCCCAAATCTGCAATTCTACAAACACCTATTCTTTCTTCACCATTTCTGACAGGTATGGTATGTGTGGACTCTACTAGAAGGCTAACTAAAACCTAAGCAAGTAATCCTGATAGTAAAAATGAGACAACACCTGCAGAAAAAAACTTCTCACAATGTGAATTGCTCAATCAGCTCAAAAGCTGAGCAACATGATGGGCTCAGTGCTAGGAACTCCAGCATGATGCGATGACAGACTGTCAGTTGAAGTGACTGAGTTAGATGTTCCTCTCAGAGGCTGCCTTCTCCCTTGCTCTGCAAACAACTGCATCTAGTTGCATCTCCAGCATACTAAAAGTCCATGAAGCATCTCTGTCTGCCTAATTGGGAGCGCAGAAAAATGAATTAGTGGAGTCAGTAAAATATTCTGGTATTTTTTTAGTCTGTATCTGGCATAGCTTTTAAGCAGGCTTGAGAAACAGAATAAAATAACAGAAGATAAATGGAGAACGGAGAGTTGACTCCCTAGACCAGATGATTGTTCTAAAGCTATGGAGACAAAGGGAGGAGAGTAGCTTTATTTAAGTAACTTTAGAGCAAGAAAACTGCATAATTCCTCACAGCCTTACCCTACTCTCCTCTATAATGGCAGCTCCCATAACAATCAGACAGAGTTACCTTCATCATGATTCTGGTGTAATATGACCTCTGGCTGAGCATGGATAGAGTTCCCAGGGTGGAAGAAAGGTGTGAAGAGCATACGAGCTTTCCTTTGCTTCAGGATATGCTGAAGGAGTTCATACAAAACATCACCTGAAAGACAAACAGCAGGAAAAAGGAAATTAAAACCTACATACTGCTGAGAAGACTCATTTAGCCATCTGATGCATGAATTCATGGCTCCTGGGTGCTACTTTCAGACCCCAAAATGCTTGCAGTAAAATCCTAGCTTTCGTTGTCTTTCAAGGTCCTTCCCTGAAAGGAAAACACAGAAAAAGAAAAGCTGCACATCACGCCTCTGTATGTGACTGTGGAAAAATGGAGAATGACCAGACATGGCTTTTATTACCTCAATATGGAGGTTTTTTCAGGCTACATGAGTGCCCGTCCAAGAGCTCCAAACCTTTACAAGCAGTAGTTAGTGTAGTGTCCCACCTTCTCACAGCCTCCATTTTTTAAATAGACACCTTAGGACACAGAATTCTCAAATGCATAGCCCATGATTTGTGCAGTGAGTTGCTGGAAGCAGAGATGGTGCTCTTCTTTAATTACTGAACAATTTAGGCTTTATGGAGGGATGAGACAGAAGATGCTGTAAAGTGTCTCCGTGCAACACTGGTGCCTCAAGACCAGAGGCAGCGTGCTACTAAGATACTCCATTCTAGGAAATCCACAGGAGGAAGAACTCAATTTGAGAAGTTACTTTGGGGTGGACTCAAAGACTTGAAAAGGATTAAGAGATTTAACCATCGTGAACAACCTTGCTGTGGTGACTACTCCTGGAAATAGCTGAGTGCTATAGGTACCTTAGGAACTCCTGTATGTCACTCTTGGTGTCATGGGTTGGACTCCTGAAAAGCCCAAATGGGATCCCAAAGCTAGTTATTTCTAGCTACTGGAATCTGTCTAGAGCTCACTCCAACAGGCAATAGTAGACCACAGATATGCTGCAGATGAAGGAAGAAAATGCAGTGGACATGGTGTATGGGCGAATACAGTCTGTGAGCTGCTGCTGTATCACTCTTGCACAATAATGTCTGCAGCAAATTGCACTGTACTGAGCTGACATGTTCTTGCATTAATTGATCCAGATGCTGGTTTCTTTTTGGGCTGCAGGCAGGCTATTCCTCCCTTCCCCCGCCACTCTCTGGCACCAGAACTGTTTTATCTTTACTGAGTGGAACACAGCACCACAATATCTAAGAGATCAATGGACTAACTGATTACCTTGTGTCTTTTTACATATTACATCTTGTACTGATGCCCTTCCTTCAACGACATCTAGATTTTGTCTTATATAACTTGTTGCACGTATCAAAGTGAAAATGTACAACACAAGGTAGGAAGTCTCTTGACCTAATTCTGCTTGCTCTCTTCTGTTTGTCACTGCTCCTATCACAGAGGAACATGTTGCAGCAATATCATACTACCTGCAAAGGAACTTAGTGAAGTCCCATTTAGGAAACTTTGGATTTTCTGGGAGAGTTTTCTTAAGTGTGTAGGGTTTTATTAGTAGTTGTTTCTATGAGATTGTAAGCTGTGCACCATTTGTCCCATGTCTCTATAAACTGCCAATGCTCTATCTGTGGCCAAGTTTAGTGTCTTAGCTTGAAACAGTTAAAGCCATCCTGCTTTCCATAGTTCAGCTTCCTTTATTTTTAGAATCTTGGCTGCCTTTACTGTTTCAGCAGTGACTTTAGGGCATTTTTAAAAGGTGATTGCAATACCTGAAAATCTAATTAAAAACAAAGCCTCGAGAACCCAGTTACCTTTTCCATGTTTAGTACATGAAAGGCTAGAAAGTGATTTTACCACATAATTTGCATCTTTGAATGCAATAGTGGCATAATCATAACTAGTGCTGTACCACTCCAAGCAATAAGGTAGCAAATTTGTACCTCTCTTGATTTTGCCTGACAGACTAGTGAAAACGGCCATAAAGCTGGCTGTCTTTTTTTTACATAACAAAAACAGTTATGCTTCTGCGCCACCCAAATGCAGTAACGCTAGTTAAGAAGGTGAAAAGTGTTTTCATGCTCGCCCTCCTCTGCTGCCTCACTTCCCTGGCCAGCCCTAAATAGGAGAACAGCTGTGGGGCTGTGAGCCCACTTTATTGCTAGGACCACTGCGGGGAGTGGATGCGGTTCTCCTGGTTTAACCATGAGGGGAAAGGATATAGCTTTTATGTAGCTACAATCTTGAAAAACTTAATGCCTCTATGGCAAACTTTGTTTCACAGTTCTTAAATTTCACCTATAGCTGATTTCTGGGAAATGTTGAGGTAATGGCCCTTTACCTACAGTCATATACGTTTTTAGGGACTGACTCAGACATCATCTAAGGTTTATTATCAGTGGGGAATACCTGAAGAGTAGGAAGAGAGAAAAAGTGAGGAAGAACACTTTTAGTTTGGTTATTTAATTCCAAATTTAGGTAAATAAGAACTTAATCTTCTGCATAAAGTGAGGATTTGCAAGCCAGAGGCTCTTCTCAGGGAACACTACTTCCAGCCTAGAAACATCTTAATCCTACTCATTTCAAGCGCCCTCACAGCACACAAGGGGAGGAGCAGGGGCGTAACTTGTAGGCAGAAAGGCACTGGGATGATAAGGAGAGTTGCACACAAGATATATAAAGGTGTCCCTTACAGCTCTTGCCACATCCCCACTTTCAATACTTCTTTTGCCTTAAGCAGAGCTAATATTTTAATGAAATGATTCAAAGTGGTGTACCAGAATTCAAAAAGAGATGTTTTTAGGCATGAGTTTTCATTACCCTGGCAATAGGCATTAATGTTTGGCATCTCCTTCCATACAAAATTAGTCCTGGATTTGAAGCACATGCTTAAAAAGCTTCATGTACACTAAACATAAGCCACAGTTTGTGAGACAGATTCTGCAGGAGGATGGTTGTGGGGGTGTGTTCATGGCAGTCGCCAAGCAGCCTGATGCAGAATTAGTGCCATGGCTTGTTTATCAGCTGGATCCAAGCCGCACCAGCTGTACCTCTGCACTTAGTGAGCCTTGCACTGGAAGCCTCCTCATAGCAATTTTGTCACCACTTGGTCCAAACTCTTCGATCACCTATGTTGATTGAATTACAAGCCTTTATATTTAACAGGAATACCTTGTATGGTCACAAAAGAAAAGCTCACAACTTGTATTTAGTTAAACATCCCTGACAAAGGAGGGCAGAGGCTTACTCTGACTGTAAAACTGGAGCAGACAGACCTCAGGGGATATAAATACAGGCAGGCAACACACACATTTCTAAATCTTCTTTGTGAACAAATGAAGACATAATTTGAGCCATAGGCAGACTGATTCACACACCTGTCTGTGCTGTGTCTTGGGCTGGACTCCAGCACGTGAGAAAATATGGTAAAATAAAGCAAAGCCCACAGGGGCTATTAAATAGAGGAAAGGTCCCCCAGGGAGGAGTTTTGCAGTCACTTCTAGCGGCATGTCAGCCAAGCCAACTGTGAGCCAACATGCTAATATGGGCTTCTTAAAGAGGCTGGAGCACTTGATTAACTTGCTGCTATAGTTGGGTCTGTGAAAAGATAAGCCTTTACAGGGAAGTGCTGGAAGTCACAAAGTGCTGCCAGAGAAGCTTGTTTTCTGAGAGTTCTGCAGGGAGTTTTAACTAGAAACAGGTTGGATGTTTGGGTTTGGATTTGGATTCAAATTCGCCTACAACTCAGGCGTATCGGCATTTCATTTCCTGCTTGTCCTTTTTGTCCTTGCCTCATACAAGTGCCTCTGTCCTCCCTCTCCTCCCCTTGACCAGTTTACCCCAACAAATGTGACGATTTCCTCCTCTTGACACTCTCCAGATTTCATTGTGACTTCATCTCTCTTTCCAATCATTGCTTCTGTAAATAATCCTCACCTGAATGAGGAGACCTGTATCGAAAGTCCTCTTTGGTCAGGAGCAGCAGAGCCTTGCCGTTCATCTCAAAAGTGTTGCTCTCAATCGGCCTCAAGGAAAACTCCTTCTCCGCCCACCTGAGCCACTGTGCCACATCATCCCTGCTCCAGTAAACGGGCTGCAAACCTGTGGCAGGAAGAGACCATGATTGTGTTACCAAATTGAGACAAGGCATGGGAATAGAGGCAACCTTCAGTGAACTCCCTTCCTCCCCACACCATAGTTTGCAAGGTCTCAGAGGAAGGTGTAGGAGAGGAACGTCATGTTGATGCAGAATTGCTTTAAGCACTGGACCATGAAATACTTCATTAGTTTAGGCACGTTGGTTTATATGTGATGTAATGAGGAACAACAACTGCTTCAGCATCCTGAAAAAAAGCTTCTAGGATATTATTTCATTCCTGGTTTCCATTGTGAAATGGCATTTTCCTCCAGCTGCTCCTCCTGAGGTGCAGAGCAGATAGGTGGCAAAGTCCCAGGCCCCATCCATCCTCAGTGGGTATCCTTTCAAAGAATCATAGAATCATTCAGGTTGGAAAAGACCTCTAGGATTATCTAGTCCAACCTTCTTTGAACATTTCTCTAACCCCTAGACCAGACACCTTCTCTTCACAGAAGAGAGGTGTGCTCCCTTGTAAAGTCATTGATCAAGAGTAATGAAAAGCTGTCAGAGGCAAGAGAGCTATGGCCCTACTTCCTTCTAGGTGGCTGAGGTCTGTAAAGAAGGGCTGCCCAACACAGCCTCTGTAACTGTGTCTGTAAGTGGTTACCAGTGCAGGTATGGTTGAGAAAGGTGTATTCAGGCTGGCCCACCCCTCCTGCAGATGCTGTTATGCCAGCAGATGCTATTTGCACACTGGAGAGGAAAGCAAACACTGAGGCTGTGGCACCCTTAGCACTGCTTTAGCTTGTGTTTCCTGTATAGGGATAAAATAATGTCAGTGTAACTCTGTCCACATAAGGGCAGTATGCCATTTTACGGTAAAATAGCAGGTATGTTTGGTTTGGGCGCAGATTTTCCAGGGCTCCAAGGGGAAGCTGGCACTCCTTTTCTTCCAGCCAGCTTGTACAGCGCCTACAGCCTAGGCTACGGTGTTTACTCAAAGGGGCCCAACAAGTTACCATGAAAGTCAAAGACTTTTGCCTGCTACCTTTACTGGGCCCAGGTAGAGGCTGGGAAGGGGTGACAATTCAGTACCCGTTTTACAGACAAATTTAAAATAGCTTCCTTCCCCTGGAGAGAAGGCAGCACGGTGAAGAGCTGTTTATACCCAGGTAGAGAGATTATCTCCAATCCACTGGGAGATAAAAGCTTTCTTTCCTTTCCCCCCTTGTGAGATGACTCATTGTTTGACTTGCTACAATGTGTTGTGTAGAAATGAAAGCTTCACACTGTGCATAGGAACATAAAAATTGCCATATCTGATCAGATCTTTGGTACACAGCCTCTGGCAAGGGCTAATACCTTACACTTCAGAGGAAGACGAACCTCCCTTCCTCATATTGCACCTGGCTGATTGTGTGCTGCACATGGGAAGAAGTTTCCTTCCTGGCACACCATTCTCTGAGATCTGATTACTCTCCTCCTACCAAGCACTGAAAGAAACCTGGGAGAGTTGCACTGTTCTCTTTTGTTTTGGTTTTTACTTCTTTAATAGATAGGCAACCCCATTTTCTGTTTTAGCAAGAGGTCGCATGCAGTGAATTGCACTCTGCTGCTATGCCAGATTCCCAGACAGCGGCTTTGGAAAGTCCCAGAGCCACAGCTGCATATAGAACTGAATCTCAGTCAGAAAAGGATTCAAGATAGAGCCTGAGAAAGAGTCAGAGCTGACCTTAGGAAAGGACGTCTGCATGGCAGCAGCAAGAATTTCCACTGGCTTTCAACTGTCCCTGTAGCATTGTATTGTGTGCCACACAGAAACAAGTAGTAGCATTTACTTATTTATAAAGGACTTAAATTCTCTTCCCCCTGTTGAACTAGGGCCTGATTACTGGGGTCAGTTTTCTGTAGGACCTTTCCTTTAGAAGGGACTGGAGTGAGGTACAAGATCTGCTCAGAGACATGGAAATCATCAGCTAAAATGCCAGAGGGAGGTTCATCTTCTGCCAAATACAGGGCTACTCCTGCAGAAAACACACTCCAGACCCCAGGCCACTGCTGGGCAGCACGCACACTGACCGCAGCTAAAAGAGAAATAAGTCAGACATGATGCAGCCAGACCATAATGTATGAAAGGATTTAAAAGACCATCTGAGGAGTGCTTGAAATGCTCACGTGTGGCTTCTCCTGCCTCCCCCTTTGCCATGCCATGCAAGTAATAAATTGCCCAAAGGAACACTGTCATGTGGAAATCTAACTGGACTTCTGATGTGCACGTCACAAAATGAGGCATGAAACAAAACAAAACAGCACTGGGAAAATCAAACCAACATGGACAGAGCTATATGTAACTTCACACAAAGTACCTGCTCCCTTAGAAAGGACAACGTAAGAAATAAATCACTCCTTGTACAAACATCGTTCCCCATGTGCTGATGACAGTGTATTTTTGCCTTCTGTTCAAGTAATACAAAAGTACCATGTCCAAAGACAGGTTTAGATTGATCTGCACTAGACCCAGAACAGCCAAATGAAGCTACAGAGCCTGGGACAAGCCACGTGTGCTGTGCTAGCACCTCTGAAACAGTCCCAATGCTTCACACTGCAAATCAGGTCTCTGCTTGGTTTCAGCAACATCTCCAAAGCTTGTGAGAAAAGCCCCAAAGTAATATGACCTAGAACCACTTGGCTTCTAGGTACTGAGAATCATCAAGCAGCCCTCCTAATTCAGTCTGGCTCTCTCCAAAATGGGTCGGTGGACATGCCACATGTCTCCACCTGTGGGGTGACACCATCATTAAATACTTACATTTTGTTTGGCAAATATAAAGTGCCATAAAATAAATGCTTTTCTCTAGATGGACTGCCTCTTCTCTCCGTTCCCTCCCACCCTGCCCTGCCACTTGCCTGGGAGTTAGTTTCTCCAAAAAGCCCTCTTCAGTTGCCTGCCTCCACTGCATGTCCATTTGCTTTGTGCGGCTGAATCAGATCAGTCGCGGGCGGCTTTTCTGAGGGTGCAGACCAGTGTTGCTGAAAGTGCTTCACAAACAGCTGTTCAAGAAGTAATCCTTTCATGTGCAGTACAGCATTTACTAAACTTGTATCCCACCTTCTCTGGCCTTTCTTAAAAAGAAGCAGTTGGTTTTGTGAAAACAAGGGCAAGAGAGGGTTGGCTTTGCAGCTGAAGGGATTTTACAGCACGGCATCCATAGCTATCAGTAGGTCCTGAAAATGCTTTCCTATACTCTCCATGAAAGAAAAACTAATCCTGCTTATACAATTTTTCTTTTTTGGATGCTGTTTCTTATTTTCCCCTCTCCATCTTCTATTGTTGTGCCCATGGTGGAGGAAAATGGGCTCTTTTTATCTCTCCAGTTTTATTCTCCGTGAAAGCTAACAGCATTTGTCTTCAACTAACAAAGATACTTACCAAGCAGAATAAAATAAGGAAAATGAGTGCTGTGTTACAAAACGAGGACAGAGTTTTGCCTGCTGAACTGACTGCTGAAATCAGTGGGAAGGTTTTGCTGCTTTCAGGAGGTGCAGATCAGACACAGGGGATGCTGCCTCTCTCCTGCTCTGCCCTGTTCAGAGGGTGAATTTTTGACCTGGGAGTCAGACCTGGCTCTGCTCCCATGTCTGCCATTGCTCTGCTGGCTGAAAGCTGGCAAGCTCTGCAAAACTTGGTCTCCCTCTTTGCGTAATGCAAAAATACACACCAAAAACTTCTTGATCTCAATAGCTGAAAGCAGTTTAGACAAAGACACCAATAGAATCCAGCTCTGCGAGATCCAGCATATTCTCTAGTCTACCTTCTGTCAGCTTCCAAGCACTACCTCCAACAGAGTAAAATATAGTAATTTATAGACGTTTGCAATACAACAGCTTTATATGAATTAAGCAGGGGGCAAAATTCGCGCTCACCTTTCTAATGCTGCAGGCTGGCACACTGGTGTCTTAACACATTATCTACTTCTGTTGCTTATTCCTTACCTGAAGTCCTGTTTCTAACACCTGTTACACAAGCTACCTTATAAATGGTGAGTGATCAACTGTCATGCTCCGGGGCACAAGCTGATAACCATCGGGACTGCACAAGAAATCCACTTTCTGTTCCTTTCTATTCTTTCACAGCAAAAACAAGTACAATGAAGAGGGGTCAATGGGGTAATTTACACCTTTTTCTTCAAGTACAATTGTTTGCGTATGTTCAGGCACTTACACACATGCATGGGCATGCACAAAGGGCAGAATGTGTTGGTCTGTTGAAGGGGAGTTGAGCTGATGGTCTCTATAGAGTTCAATCCTTTTGACAGTGAGCTCTTCAGGAAACTTAAGCATGGTCAGGCTTTGAGGTTGGAGAAATAGAGTGCTCTGCTCACTCAGTATAACCTTCTGCACATAAAACCATGCAGCCAGCAATATTTGCATCTGACCACAAACTTCTGGTGGGGTGAGAAGTTTGTTTTTTGAAGAGATGTAGGCAACTTTGAATCTTGCAAAGCAATCGTATTCAGCATCTCTTCCTTTGCTTTGGAAGACATGGTACGTGTTTTACAGTATGAGTTGCTATCTATGGTGTACGTAACAGATACATCTAAAACGCCAAGTATAACGTACCGTAGGCTGTTTTCACCTTGACTCATTTTGGAACAATCTGAAGACACAAATCCAATCCAAAGTGCGATGTACATTACCACTGTGAGCTGCTGTTCCGTTTTAGTTTTGATATGAGGGCGCAGCTACACAAACGGCATGCGTGACGGAAACAGCATTCACACTAAGTTTTGTCTATCTTTTTGTTCCACTTCGGCTGGGCACTCCAACCTGACACCTGGCTGCCTGACAGGCAGGATGACGAGGTGAGAAGGGGGTAAAGACAGAGCTCTCATTTATCCCTGCTTTCTGCAGGGCAGACAGAATTGTTCTCACTCCCACGGCCGAAAACTACTTAGCGCAGTTGGGCAAACAGCAAAGGAGCCAGCCCATGCAAATCGGCAGCTGGTTTCAAACACCCAGGGACAGATGCATCATCACTGGCAGCACCAGGCAGGCCAGCTCTGACTATAGGGCAGTACATGAGCCTTTAGAGGAAAATGATGCTGGAGAAGTTCAGAAGACTTGAACGTCTGCTACCAACTAGCTCTTTAGGAACTGAAACTCTCCTTTTGTTATTAATTAACGAAATTCTTCCATGTCACCCATAAAACATAACACGTGGTTCTGCATATGACGGTGTATGTCAAGCAGGAGAGGGTCATGAGGTTGTTTTCGTTTCTTTGTAAAGGCAACATGGTCTAGAGGAAAACCAGGATTAGATTCAAATCCTTCTCCCAGGCTCTGCCAGAGCAATTTTTTCCAAGTCCCCTTCTTCTGTGACACTTCTTCATTTGGAAAGCTAGACTACCACAGTGCAAAGAGGTGTCACGGGGCTTGGCCAGTTAACATCTAAAATGCTTCAAAAATGCAAAATGCTGCACAGCTGCTTCAAATGACCATGGTCCAACACTTTTGCGGTACTGTCTCTGCTGCTCTCTGGTTCCCTGTTTGGAGGTACTGATTGTTCCTGCAGAGGAGGGACCCTGTTCTGGTATCAAGCTTGAACCTCAGAGCAAATGATGTGCTGCTCCCAGAGAAGGGCTGCAGCGCTGAGCTCAACAGCAGTGTGCCACCCATGCTGAAGGCGGTTTCAAATTAAAGCCCAAGCTGGGCACTGAGGTTCTCCTGAGGCAGGAATTTTATGCTATTTCTGCTGGAGCTTCTGCACCAATTTCTTACGACAAGTGCCTTCCCCATAGCTACCATCATGGACAGGCTCCCACCTACAGGGCGCCCAGCAGCCCTGATGAGCCCTGAGCAGCAACTCTTCAGGACCTCTGCTACAGAAGGTAAAGGCAGGAAGATTAAGGACGCTGCTTTCTCAGGAAGCCTTTCTAATTCCTCAGAGGAGACGAATGGGTGACAGAGAGCTGTGGTGTGCTTAGCTATCTCCATGCAGAATGAGAGCCTAAATAAGCATGTGCCTTCTGGGACTTCTCCTGGGTTGGCAAGTGTATAGAAGATGCAGTCCTACCACAGGACAAACCCTGTATTGCTGGTGGTCCGTGTTAGGAGGAGGGGACAGAAGTCTGCTGTGTGGTGATGTGCCTGATCACTGCTCTTTCCAACAGGTGCCACTTGACCCAGGCAGCGGAGAAGCCATAGCCATTCACTGCTGCTGGCTCGCAGGGATTGCCTCATCCTACAGTCTGCAGTTTCGAGGCCCAGAGATAAGAAAAGGTAGAAAAGGAGGAAAAGGTTAATCCTGGCTAATCCTCAGAGAGAATTATTTGGGAGGTGAGTACAAACTGGTACATGGGAAATGGATGGCTGCAGATGAAAATGCGCCTTTACAGGTCTTGTTAAGGACAAAATGATTGGATAGGGAACAGAGGAGTCATGTGATGGGCAGGAAGAGAGACCCTAGTGAGACTTCCATGTCCTTTCAAAAGATCTGAAACTGCCTATAATCAGAATGACAAGGCTTTGGGAAGCCTCCTACACTGCTGGGAACAGAGGGCAAAGCAGCTTTTTCAGTAGTAATCTGAAATAAAAGGCATAGGCTCATGTCTCCTGCCGTCCTGTTGAAGAGGGTATTAGAGGAAGAGCACAAGCGCAGGTAATGCTCTGTGCACCGTGCCTGCTCTGGGGCCTCTGTGTATGCAGACGTCTACAGAAACAAACCTAGCGAAGCGCTGGGCTGGGCTTCTGCCGTGCTGACTTTGCTAGCCTGGTGGCCTGTGACCCAGCCCTGCTCTTCTCAGTGTCTGTATAAAGACCCTGGAAAGTTGACACACCCAAATCCCTTAGGGCTTCAGAGTCATAAAACAAATAAAATTGCTTTTCTAATGCAGCCCTTGGAAAGCCCGTAAGAAACATATTGATTGGAAAATGCTTGATTAGAATGATCAAGCTCTAAGCTCTTATACAGGGAAATAAATCTTTTCAATTCCCCACACCCAGTGCCAAGCTCAGCTTCCTGGAAGCAACTATGGTCCTTTCTGGAACTGAGGTGAAAATCCCACGTTCCGTCACCTCCCCTGACCTGCTGACATTACACATGGTTTGCATTTGCTGATCAAATGTACAAGCAGGACTCTAAATTGGCTTGCTGGGCTGGGAGAGCTTGCTGATTAATGACGGCAGATGAAGTCACCGGTACAAAAACTCCACAAAATCTGAAGTCTGTGTGAGCGGGAAAGGATGGAGGAAAGGCCACACTCCACAGAATTACACATGAAGATGACACTCTTTCTCACTCCATAGCTGAACCCTTTTCTTTGCAGATACAGGTTAGTAAATCAAGTATCTCTCTTACACAGAATTACTCAGCTATGTCTAAGACTCCCTGTCCCAGTAGCAATCAGAAAAGTCCCTGAACGTTGCAGACCAATTCCTGAAGTCCTTAAGAGTACCTGATGTCAGAATAAAGCCTCAAGTGCAACCCCAGTCATTTAACATGGCCCATCAGGCTGCATTTCTTGTAAATGAAATAAATATTCGACACATAGCAGCTGCCTCTCTCCTTTCTGTTTCCACCTGCATCATCTGGAGTTAGCTGGCAGAAAAAGCAGACCTTAGGGTGCAGCCCTCTTTCCCCTGTGAGCCGCCCCATTTTCAGATCAGTCCCAGAAAATGTTACCTGCTGCTAACAGGCAGTTTGCGGCCTGAAAAGAGAATGTACGCAGCACGAGGCAAACCAGTCTAGATAAATGGTGCTGGTACACGTGCTGAAGTGTCCAGCCTTTGAAGTTCTGGAAGGAAGAAGCTACCAGCCAAAGAAGCAAGCAACCAGAGAGGTGATGAAAGGACCAGTCTGTTTTCTAGGCACTCATTCCACGAGCCAGGTCCAAGAGCTTATAAAAACTGCGCAGCACGGCTTCAGCTTCTTTTCGTATTGTTTGCAAAGCCTTCCTCAAAGCCTGACAAGAG
The DNA here is from genome assembly GCA_013400335.1 of Eurystomus gularis. Classification (NCBI taxonomy): domain Eukaryota; kingdom Metazoa; phylum Chordata; class Aves; order Coraciiformes; family Coraciidae; genus Eurystomus; species Eurystomus gularis. The sequence goes on along the minus strand of VZZY01006249.1, from coordinate 96,195 downwards.
CTCTCCTTCCAGGGCTGAGTAAAGGCTGGCCTTTTGCACCTGGGCAACAGATTCAGGGAAGGCCAGAGCACAACGGTGAGTCAGTGAGCCACGGACAGTGCAACGCCATTCGGCTGACTACAGCTGTTCAGCCACTACTGTGGTTGCCACGCTCAGGAAAGGACTTGCTTGGGTCCCAGATGATCCCTCTCTTTGCTCATGTTATGCCCAAAGGCAGAGAGGGCAGGCGACCACGGGATTCCTACCAGAGCAGATTGTGCAATGCAAGCAGCTGGCAGAGGGATCGGGAATGGGGAAATGTTGGTTTGGATCTGCTCCCAGTTATAGTCTTAATCCACTCCTGACTTCTTCTCAACCAATTTTTGGCTGTTTTCCATGGAGCAGACATTGCTTTCCTACTGTTCCCTTCCAAAAGAAGCTGAAAGAAACATCTTCTGTTGCTTTCTTCCTTGTATGTGCAAAAACTATAACCTAAGCAAAACGAGCTGAGCCCTGACAACAACACGAGTTAGCTAGCTCTAAAGACCACGCTGCCAGAAGCACGCAGTTTTGCAAGTAGAAGTCAAGGAGCTTTCTTCTCAGCAACTCTTTATTGTTTCAAACCAATTTACCTTAATCCAGGTCAAAAGTCAGGCCTAACAAACATTCTTTACAGTTTCCCTGTACTGGATACAGCCACTGCTGATACTACTATTAGTAATACTTGCACATTTACACTACGCAGTGCCTTTCAACTGCAGACAGATTAGATGGCTGTATCTGTTTTATAGATGTGAGGCACCAAGCCATTGGACACCTGCCTATGCACTGAACCTGTTACAGGAGGGATCAAATCCAGAACAATATCCTGCTCCTCTTTACAACTGGACAAATTCAGGGCATCTTCACATCCTTAATATCTACTTTTCTTTCCCACTTCTTGCATCACTTACTTGGTGCATCCTGGCAACAGTAATTTTAAGGTAAAAAAACCAAAAACCTAACTGTATCAGAATGAACTGTCAATACATGCTGTTTCTTTAACACAATACGGCTTTGATACCTGGCTGGGGTGTTAAAGATTTGTAAGTAATTAGAAATAAATTGATCTTGGTTGTCTTGACCTACATACGGTTTTACTTAAGTCTTTTGCCTGCTGCCTAATTGCTGTACAGTTGAGAGGGGTGCTGACATTATTACCATGCTTACAGTATGTGGCAGTAATGCTGGTGATGGAACGGAAAGCTCTGGTTTTAGGTACCTGATCAACACTCCAGAAAGATGTGAAAAACCTAAGAAATAGTTGCTAGCTGCAATGAATACAGCTGCTAAAATTAAGATGGTTCCTTTCAGCAATTTATCATTTTAACCTATCATCGGCTAGGTCACCTCGATCTTCCAGTGGCTGCAAACTTAGAGGTGATTCTACTGTTTCAGAAGGGAAAGGTCAGGAAGTCCTTTTTGTACAGCTGAATCGAGTGGAAAGTTTTGAAATCTCAGTTTCACATGCCAACAAAACACCACCACCAACATAGCAAGACATTGTAATCCTCCTGTATTAAGAAACTGCTTTCTTCTCACAAGGAGATTTTGTTCTCAGAGGCTCACATCCTGAAGAAGTTGGGTCCCTTTCCCTTGAGGAATTTTGGCTGGACTTTGTTTCCTAACTCAGCTGTGAGTGTGAGAGCTGGGGAGAAGGGAGCGTGTACACAAAGAGCATGTTTTCCAGGCTGTTTCCAGGGAACGTGAGGCCAGCTCCACTACAGAACAGTCTACATCGTGACAGCAAGATGTCATCTGTTGGCCTCCTCAGCGCTGGGCCTCCAAGCCTTGTGAGCTGCAGCTGCACTTGCACTGCTACTGTAAAAGCAGATTTTGGCAACACAGCCAGAACCATTAAGCAAATCAATGTAGAGAAAATTTTACCACCAGCATGTGGTAAAAGCATGTCATACCTCTACTGTAACTGATTTCACTTTTTGGACTTCTGTCTCTTGCTTACACAGGCATTCTCCTTCAGACTCCTAATCCAGGAGGGCTATAAAAGCCTGCTTCGGTCCACCAGTATATGATTTCTTCTGTGCTTTATGCGAAGACCTGCCTTCAGGTGACATTAAATATTAAATAACTGGGGGAAATGGTGCAAATTACAGCTCTGGAGACTGCAGTTCCGAACCACATCTTGGGCTTTGGAGGTAAAAGCCCGCTTTTAGCATGCTGCAGATATTTCCCGCTCCCAAGATGCTGCAAACCAGAGTTCTGACATGGTTAAAAACTCCAGATTTAGCGTCATTTCTTGATGGTTCCTTAATGAACCAAATCCCTGCAGCTCTTAGAAACTGTCAGTCATTTCTCCAAGAAGACACTGCTGTCCTAGAGAAAGGTCAAGTGCTTAAAACAACAGCTCTAGATGCCGAGTGTACTTTTCCACATCCCGGGGGGACAAGGAGGCCACTGAGATGGACTCTGAACTGCTCTACAACACATCACCCATACAGAAGTAACTGCACTGCATCTGCGTGGGCCCCTTTACCTCTACCCTCCCAGTGCAATGTGTGCACAGAAAGGCTTCTTGTACTAAGGTACTTGTGCTTGAAATACATTGATAATGAGAACAAATTAAGTGTGTGCTCTTTGATTATCAGATGATAAATTATCATGATTATCTTTGCTGCAGCTTGAGAACTGCTTCCTCTCCAGGGTTTAACTCTTGCTTGCTCTGAAGCTAGTCAGCACACTTCTCATATTAGGCCCCCAAAAAACTGGCTTCCACTTACCATTTCTGTGCAAGTCTTATGAAGTTGAGGCATTACTTCTATTTGAAAATATTGCCCAGGGAATCAGAAATCAACTTTATTAATCGAGACAGCAGGCAAGATCCTGTTGGGGAGCATGTCAGATTGGAGCTAGCATGCTGTGCTGTGTGTCTCAAAGACATATGCATCCTGCAGTCAGAGGCATGATTGCAGCACTTGCAGTCATCCCTGAGGTGCCCTCTGAACTAGCTCCCTGAGGTGCCAACCACAACGAGGGCTTCAGCACACGCTGTATGTTCGGCACAGCCTGCCTGACACCATGGTAGCTAGTTCATGCTGAGATCTGTGGCTACTATAGCTTCAGTAAATTCTCGGGCAGCTGTGACACTGACTCACCTCTGACTGCAGCGCAGATACACACTTATGTGAACTATGGCTGCCTCTCTGACAGCCTCAGACCTCAGAAATACACGACTTTTAGTTTCTCCCCTTCGGCTTCCCAAGAGTCTTGCTGGAATCCTGTGCCTGAGGGAAAGATCGCCCCTCCTGAACTGCTACATTGGAGTCCCTTTCTATTATTCTGTCTGGCATGAAGGACCCAGCTGGGATGTCTGCAAGCACTATATTGTCCTTCAAACCAGCTCCTTTCAGGCCACAGCTTGGACAATAATATGCAGTGTTTAGTGACAGTGCTGACTTAGTATTGTTTTCTGGCCACCCCTCCGATGTGCCAGTGCAATTGGTGGAGGAGCTATGCTGTGATCTTGATGAGAGAGAGCATCTGTAGTTAAGTATATATGTACATTGGTTTCTGTCAGTCAGCTTTCCGAGCTGATTAAGAGCACAACTGCTCTAAGTTAGGTCAACACAACTGGCAGGGAGGTGGTAAATTGCAAAAAGAGCAACAGCTGGATGTGGTGACAGAGAAGGGAGGAAATGCTTCAGCTACTATTGTTATAGGACATGTCATGTCACTGAAAAATGCATGGGCTCGCTGTATTACTGGAATTTAATCTTGATTACGTCACTGAGAAAGGCTGGCTTCCAGGGCTGGAAAAATTACTGCAATGTCAATATAAGCTAATAATTTACCTACACATTTCCAGGAGTGGATCAAGCTTTGAATGAAAAGGAAAACAAATGGATGAGATAATTTGCAGGGGGGTTTCGTCTCATCCTGCTTTTCGGGTTTCTTGCAAAGGTAAAGGTGCTGTGAAAGAGACTGCATACCTAGTCATGAAGGGTAACTGATACCATCGCAGATTCACAATCCTTAATACTCTGTAAACCTATTGTGCTACTATAGACACCTAGTGACCTTGCCATCAGTGAAGCTGTCTTGTGCTGTCCTTCTTTCCACCCTTCCTTTCCCACAGGAAGGATGGCCATCCCTGTGCTTGCTATTGCCAACAAACTACTACAGATGTGCCGGGATAAAAGGGACTTCTGTCTCAAGAGGGGCACTGTGTGCAGCAACTGGAAGTCCCAGAGCTGAAGTGGGATTGGCAGTGGAGCCTGAACAGCAGGTAGGGCCAACAAAGTCACCCCTCTCAGTCCCACTAACAGTGCCCCCTCTGTTGATGGAGGGAGGGGTAGCAACCTTATTTTTCTTGAAGTATTATAAAAGAGAATCAAATTATATCACCTGCCAGGAATATTCAGTAACATCTAATAGCTTCTTGACATGGCTGACAGTTGTGCCAGGTAGTATAAAACAATGAATAAGGAAGAGTTCCTGCCTGGAGGACAGGAAAGGGAAGGGTTTGAATCTACAAGCAAAGTGAACAGCACAAGGGCGTGCATACACACCAGTCCCCCTGGGAACCAAGTGAAACTACTGAAATCCCCATAGGCTCTTTACTAAGTGGATATTGTGAAAATGTAATTGAAATACTTTTTCATCAACTTGTCTAATTAAAATTTTCATAGTAGCGCTCCCCCATATTTTGGCAACTTTCAGCCAGCTCTGTGAAAGACACTTGTCAAATTACATATCTTACCTGTTGCAGAAATCCAGTTTTATAGGTGTATCTGTTCAGACACCACTTTTATTCACAAAAACTCAGACAATCACTTCATGTCGAAGTCAGGAAAGCAACAGAGATGTCTAGAAAGTAGTAATTTATCATCTATTCTTTCCAATGCTTCAAGATTGGCTTGGTTTACGAAGTCCAAACCAGTTTAGCTTCATTCTTTTGTATCACAACTTCCAAATCATCTCAAGTTTCTGCTCTCCTGGGAAGACTGATTCACAACCAACTTGCACAAGATGGAACATCTTTTTAACAATCCACCATTCAGACCTACTGGTCATGTGTCTGGACTTGTCTGAGCTTGGCCATCCCTGATGTGGCATCTTCTGTCCTGCTAAGAAACACTTGCCCGGAAATCCTCTCTTTGGCTAAGCCGACCGTGTCACAACTTAAGTAGCCATGAACGCTGCTTTTTGCCAACCATACCAACAACAGCAATTTTTGGAAATGTTGCTCAGTATTAGATCAGAGGAAGGGAAGTTTATTGGTAACTAGAGCACAGGAGCCAAATCCAGATTACAACAGGACTGCACAGTTTATAAGCCTCTCAGGCTGTGGATCAAAGTATCCATGTGTATGAGTGGGAGATGACAGGGAGTGGGGCGAGTAGAAAGACAGACTTGAGAAGTAAGAAGGGAGGAAGTGAACGTGCACATTAGGAAGGGATAGTGAACTATGTTTGGAGGAAAAAGGATACTTTCTAACCTAACTTTTTCAGGTTGTCCTAACCTTTCCCTTCAGGCCTGCTTTTATAATTCTTAAATTACAGAAATTACTAGGATAATAGATGCACGTTGTCAGCGCAAAGCAAGTTGACATTCCAGGTCTTTCTTTTCTTCTTAACAAGCTACAAGTGGAAAACTGTTTTTCTGAAAGGCTTTGCTTATTAATGTGATTTTGATTTTTTCACATGACTGGGGTCAACTGGCTTAGCACTGACAGCATGGTACAGAAATGCAGACATGGGCACATTGTCAGTCTGAGGAGGGGGAGAAGTCTTCTTCAGCAATTTCACACAAAATGACATTAGGGAATGCAAAGTGCCAAAAATTTTCCCGTGAAGCTCTGAAAAAATCTGCAGACTCTAGATGTCTCACACCACTCTGGCAGATAATAAACATAGAGCATATGGACTCAAATACTGTATGTTCATGAAAACAGAGTCCTCTGGGTCTGACACCATGCAGAGTTTCTGAGGACATGAATGCAATTTCAGAAAAGATTTACACGCTTGCTAGTCAGGTGTTTGGATAACCAAACAACGGAAATTCAGAAAAAGGTTTCTTTGTGGGCTGGTTTACTCCTTAATAAGTTACAGTATTTTTTTGTTTCACCTTCCTCTGAAGCAGCTGGAAGGGGCAACTGTTAGGTGGGTCCCGTTCAATTCTGTCTCTTCCCTGCTCCAACCAAACTTTTTTATCTAGGTCCTGAAACACTACTTCACTTAAGATTAATTCTCAAAAGAAAAGGGGATTAATTTTTAGCAAGATGTTCTCTTGATGCCTCATTTTGAATTTTTTCTAGATGTTCTCTTCCCCCCACTACCCCTGAGGTGTGCACACCATGTAAAGAGGAGGTTTCTTTTGTCAGTCCAACGTCACCCTGATTCATTTAGTGCTGTCACAGTCATGCTTTTGCAACTCTGCTGACAGAATCAGGTAGGAGGATGAGGAGGCTGATTCAGCAAGAGAAGTCTTTTGTTTGCGCGTAAATACCTTGGTGTTATCAGAAAGAAAACAAGCAGCGAGCAGTGTGTGTTGAACAAAAAAAATTACAGCACTGTTATTCTGTTTCTCCCCCTTCTCTCCCAGAACTATAAGCGAGTCTCTGTGTGTGAGAGAAGGGCTGGCACGCAGAACAAGTGTCGCTTCACTGCCTCCCCTTCGCTGCTGAACGGCATCCTTGCAGCAATTACAATTGCTAACCTGGAGAAATGACACCAGCAAACAGGTTGTTCTCAGTAAGGTGCATTGAAAACTCCGTATAGGAACTAGCTTTGAAGAAAAAAAGATTTTAACAACCTACGAACAAAGAAGGGGCCTAGAAGAACGGATTGAGATGCATCAGTAAGGCCAAAGAGTCCAAGACAGCATACGCCAGCATATTGCTGTCTCTTCAGTTTCGTGTCCAGAGAAGGGATTTTCACGGTAAGAGGGCAAATCAGCAGAGAACTTAGCCCAAAGCTGCACACAAAGTACCAGGATTTCTTGAGACATAGTTCCCTTTCTGTTGTTTTTGCCAAAGGTACATATATAAACACAGCTCCCAGACCACAGAGGGGTTCACAGAGGCAGATGCAGCGTTCACCCTGACTGGGACAGAGGTAGCAGAGCTCCCCTGCGCCAAACTTTCTAGTTCTTGCTGTAGTTTGGTTCACTGATCTTTTTAAAGGCCCAAGGTGATTTTTTTGCACAGCCCGCTCTCTATGCAACAAGAAGGGCTTTCAAGGCTCAGAGCTTTTGCTGGGTACTTAGGAATGCTTCTGTCTGCAGCTTCCCACTGGGGTGGCTGGTCCCACAGGCCTACACCCTGGCAGCGCCAATGCACACAGATTTCTGCCGACTCTATTAGCCTCCACTAAGTCCTGTTCTTCCACCCAGGACATTCTCTCTCACTATGGCTATAAGGAGAGAAAGACAAAATGTTTCTGTTTTTATTTGCATGCTGCTCTGCTTTAACATGCAGAAAGAACATGCTGGTTTTTCAGTTTTTGCCCTCTTGCTTAAGAAATGCTCTCACATGGTTGTCTTTCAAGCCTGGGAAGCAGTAACTTGAATAAAGTAGCATTAGCACCCTGGATGCACTCTCGGGGTGTGCACCCACCCAGAGTGTAACATTTCAGCTGACCTGTTCATCTGACCATACCCTCCGTCTGCCTCCAAACAATTCAGGCACAGGCAAACCCTAGCTACGAAAAATCCTCATGAACACATCATACTGGCCATGAACTTACTCCACCCAGCTGAATGTTAAACGAGTGACCAGTTAATGCCTGCTCAAGGTTTTGAAAACACTGGCTTTCAATCCTGAAAAGCACGTCTGCATGTCCTGTGGAAATCTGAGGTCATCTTGACATCTTAGCTGCAGTGCTAAGGCACCAAAGGGAAATAAAAGTTTCCCAGAATATCAGTAGGTTCATGTTACTCATTTTGAACATAATGTCTTCCTTTTGTGTTAATTATCAAAACACTTCATAAATCTTGACACACTTGGAAAATACCGTATAAGATTAGATGCTGCTTTCCCACGTTTCCATTCAACTTGACCACCTGTTAGGATGGATTTAAACATAAGAAGTAAGAGAAAGGGAGAGCAGCACACCTGGGCCAGGCAGGCTGAGTTGGGCTGAACAGCAGGAGGTGTTTCTTCTTCCCTTCTCTCTTCAGAATGGGAGTCAGGATGGACACCAGTGCCTTCAAAGAAATCTGGGAGTATTTCTGTACCCCTGTCAAAGCCTAGCTCTCTTTGCTCTCTTGGTTTGCTAGAATCCACGTGAAATTGAAAAAATGGTACTGGGATACCATCAGGGTGCTTGCCCTGTCCAGGATTCATTTAGCATCTCTGCCAACCTCTTAAAAAAACATAAAAGAGGAGACAATTTTTAATCTCCTTTCACGGTGTGGTTGCCAACATCACAGGCTAAAGCTGCATCTCCTCAGGAAGAGGGAGTTGAGTATGTCGGTAGCTGCTACTTCCTAATTGGCAGGCACAATGGAGAAGCCTTTTGCTTGCCCTGATAAGGTCATTTGCATAACTCTACCCAAGTGGCTTTGCATATATTTTTTCTCTTCTTTTTCCTTCTCCCTCCACTTCATCAGCTCTCAGGCGTTTCTCCATGTGTCAGAGAAGCCCTAAGAAAACCTTATCTGTAATTAATCCCAATACTCATTCTATTATCCACTTATTGATTTATTTTTATTTCTTGTAAAGAGCCTGTGTACATTTTGGTAACTCTATTCTCATTTGCACAATGTAAAATAAAGAAAATTGTGCTGTTAGTGCAAAAAGAATTCTGCTTTCTCTGTACAGCTTTCTTTCACATTCAGTCAAAATGGCTGTGGGTTTTCTTCTTGCTTTTAAATGAAAGCTCCCTAATTACATTAGTTTAAATGAAATAATTGAAATTTGTTCAAACTAAAAGCAATTCTAAACAAAAGTGTCAGTGATACCCATACTTGTATTGTCAAGACTGAGACAAATGTAAAATTGCAAAGCAACCCTCATAAATAGTGGAAAGGAAGAGGAATACCAAAGTGCATCAATTTAAGTAAATATGACAGTGAAGCAGTAAACAAGACATTGAGAGTTGCACAGTTTAACACGTATTCTTGTGAGCATTTATTTGCACAAGCAGTTCCAGTGATTTTAATAGGATGTCTCACTTGGATAACTGCCTTCCAGGGAAAGAAAGGGCTGAAAAATCTGTCCTCTTGGTTGGTTGGTTGTTTTAAATACATATTTTTAACGGGGGGAGGGAGGGGGGGGGGGGCCCAGTGGGGGTGTGTGTCTCTTTAATAGCATTTTTTTTCTTCTGGAAAGGATTATGCTGAAATTTTGACACAATCTGAAGTTCTCACTAACTACACAAGCCCTTGCCTTGCTTTCCACAGCAGCTTTAAAAGTTCTAGTATCTATAAATCCGTGGGCCTGATGCCCTGTTTGGACAGAAAGACAGCACACAGCTATTTCACTAACTACAGCAGCTCACACAACGAGGCCCTGGTCCATGTGAAGGGCCAGGAGGTGCTGTCCTAATTGAAATCAAATTATCTTCACCCTCTAATTCAATAGGCCTGCATTATTATTCTACATAATTATAGCGTCTCCATTCCAACAGGACCCCAGTGTGCTTGGTAATGCACACGAGAAGGAAAGAAATGGTATTTCTGTCCAGAGAGTTTCCTTAGATTGTAATCGCTACATGAAGCTGTTAAGAGAATGTAGTTTATTGGTATTTTTCCCAAACCTCCAGCTCATGAAAGCTAAACAATACAGAAACGATGGGGTAACATCATAGATTTTGCTATAGGAGGCAGCATCTTGGTCTCCACAGGTGGTAAGTGAGGGAAAAAGAAAAAAAAAGAGAGTTCATGGCACTCAGGAGACTGGTGAGCCCCTAACAAAGTTTGTTTGAATATAAAATCAGATCCACTGAAAAAATAAAAAAGGAAAAAAGTGCACTATTTCAAGGTTGACATTAATCCATTGCATTCAAGATGCAATGACTTTTTGGTGTTTTGCTTTCACACTTACTGTAATACCTACTTTGAGTTTTGGGGTGCGAATAATTCTCCATTTGATAACTATTGCTAAAAGCTCTCTTTTTTTCAACTTTGGAATAACAGTAAAGATTTTATAGTGTTGACCTCTTCCAAGAAGAGTTTTATTTCAAAGACAGCTGCTTTTATAGTATTAAAAATTAATGTCAAGAAAGTTTACTGACAGATAAGCTCTATTAGTGACTTCACTTCTGAACTTCACTATTTATATTTACAAACCAACAATTCAAACTCTCAGTTTACTAATCTGCCAGTTGGATCATTTTTTACAGCCTTGAGCTGTTTCACTTGACCTCATGAAAAATATTTAATAGCTAATCTGTAGTAAACTCTAATTTTCCCAATACTTTATTATGTTTACACAATATATACAGAAGATTTCCTAGTGTGTTATTAAGCCTTATAAATTATTGAAACCAAATTACATTTTTTTAATGAACAATACAGTGCTTTATCCTGGACTTTCCATTGCACACTTCATCAGCCTGTCCAAGAACATGGTGAGCTTTATGTATTACCTCGCCAGCATGACAAACATACTTTACAAACATATGCCATACTATGCAGATCTCTAAATCAAACATCTCAGGACCTAATGAGGTTTAACCCAAAGCTTACTGTAGTCAGTGGAAGAGCTTATTCTTGATCTGAGTGGATTTAATTGCAGGTCTTCTCATGAGTGCATTTCCAGCTTGACAGTATGTGTATCTGTTTGGCAACCTTTGCACTGCCTTAGTTTAAGCTTACCAAGCCTCCAGCTCCAGCCTGCAAAACACATATTGGTGGTCTGCAGAAAGCTGGCTCTCCTCCTCATTTTTTCCATTTGCTAAATTACATTACAGATTGCTAAAAATATAATAAATACTTTCCTACCATTACTTTCCCATGTAAACAGCTGGGTTATTTGCCACAGGGATATTGAGTGAGAATGGAAGGGAAGGTAGGTCTGTGCACTGCTGCAAAAGGAAGAAGCTTCTAGCAAGGAAGACGCTGGTCAAGGGACCAGGAAAACCCAAGTTCAGCTGCAGGCGTCCTATGTGACTTGGTACAAACCACTTCTGACCTAGCAAACCCACATGTACTGAATGCAGCCAGGAAGAAACTCTCACAGTCTTCGAGACAACCGTTCCAGCCCAGCTGTAGTTACAAAAGCTGATGTGGTTACAGACAACCTGTGAACTGCGAAAACACTATTTGTGCTGAGATACCAGTGAGGAAACCAAGAGTCCCTGCAGACTTAATAGCTTTCTCCTGCAATTATCCTCTCTACTGACTATAGGTTTATCCCCTTTCCTCTTTATCAGTATTTAGTAAAGTTATTCATGCAGTCTCCAGAGTCCATACTTTGCTAGATGCTGCATGTGTCGATGCATATGCAAAGCTCTTTTAATTGAAGGATCAATGTACGCACAGGCAATATTAATTCTGACATTTCCTCACCTTTACAACCTTAGTGACTATAATGCAGAATATATATACCTAATGTAATTTTTTCCTTTGTTTTTAAAGTATCAGTAACGGTGAAAATAAAACAACAAACGCTCAGAAATTCCACCATGGCATCATAGTGAAACCTGCATGGGTCAGCAGCAGGGCTAGCACTTTTAGATCCAACCTACAGACCTTTGCCACTTTTTGCTAGTGTGGTAACCGACAGCAGCAGGAATATACTGTCATTTGTTACAGGAACCAGCACTGGCAGCAGGGCATGAGACATCTTGACTCCTTTTGCCAGCAGGTTGTGTGGCAGGTCTATGTGACAGCAGAGAAAGGACAAGACTAAGAAATGCATCCTCTGAGCTTGACTCCACATCCTTCTCTCTCCACTTCTAACGGTGCCAGTGTACAACACCAGCCTCCTTGCTCCAGATTGTTCTCCCTGCCCCCTGAATTTGAGCTCTTATTTTTGCCCAGCAGAGGGTATCCAGATCTTAGGGCACTGGACATTTTGAGACTTCAGCACCAGTGTACTGTTCTCTGTTCTGCCACAGCAGTTAAAAAGTGGAAAAGTTGTACAACTATAAAAACCAAGTTCTTATCACCGGAAGTGTCTCTGAAACCTGAAAAACAAGTGGTGCAACCATCCATCCCACAAAAAGTGCTTGTCATTTTTCCTGGATGCCTTCAATCCATGGTAGGTTACACAGCATAGGGAATGATGGCTACACAGAACCCTGAAGCCATTTCTTTGCCCTACCAGGAGACCAGAAGCAGTGCCTTGCTCCTGTCTGCCCCATAGCTGAGAAGCAGCACTTGCAATCTGACGTCCCCATCAGCCAAGAAATGACAGCCAGCTGGCCAATCTCACCAACCCAGTGACTGGCCAGCTGGCCAGCCTGCGCACATTTATGAGTCAAGTCCATTAATCACACTGAAGCAGTTACTGCTAGTTGAATGAAGGTTCTATTGAAATTATGCTATACTGTAAACTAAAAGCTTAAAACATCTGCCTTTGCTTGTCTAGGGGGAGTGGACCTAAAGAAGTTCCTTCAGTACTTCACAGTTCAATTTAACTTGATCTCAACTTGAATTTCTAAAATAAGACAAGCAGAAAAGCAATGAAGCAAATGAAGTGCCTTCACCAGATTCAAGAGGCTGAGCTCTGAAGAAAAACAGGAACATTCAGGTCAGAATGTCTGGAACGTTATTCTCTTTTCCATCTTTTGGTAAAAAATCTCCATAGGTTCCTGGCATAAATCAGCATACAGAAAAATTACAACAACAAACTCCAGTGTGTAGGCAATGTTTAGGCAACCGATCACAAATGGACACAAGACTACTAGCAAAAAGGAGGTTTAAGGAATGTTACCAGAAACCAGTAACTATGGAGGGAACTGTAAAAATCATTGTATGGTACAGATGAATACAGCAGACGGCACGGAAAGCTGAGGTACTACAGGGGCAGAGCAAAAATTTTGAAGAGTTGAAAGGGACACTGTGGAGAGCAGAGGGTAGGTTGACAAAGAGGAAGTTCAAAGTGTTTTTTATCGGGGAGGCACAGCTCTGTGCGGACAGATTGACAACTCTGAAGTCCTACCTCCTCATACACTCAGTCATCACTGATCTTGACTGAGGAGATGTCCTTGGGGGCAGAAAGAACCACCAGCATCATGCATTATATGTGAGGAGTCTGAGGCGCTGTTAGGCTAAATGGCAAGAACTGTGGAAGGATTTGCCTCAGTGCTCCCCAAGGTCCCACCTAACCACATAGGCAATGCAGTAACCATGGACATTGTGTGCCTTTGCCTGAAGAGCTCTCTTGCATCAGGGCGCTTTCCCCAAGTAAGTTTTGTACTGTCAGCCTTCAACTGACTGTCAGCCTTCAACCGTTGCACAGTTGCAGGCCACAGTTCCTAGGAAGTCACCAAGCTCCAGTCTTGCTAAGCCATAGCCCCTGCCCAAAATGACAAAAAGTCTCTGCTAGAGCCTGAGGTGCCATTTGTAGTAACAGTTACTTGAGAGCTAGGCCATTCTTTTTGTACCAACATAAGGTGCAAAAAGAGTAAGGTGCAAATCCCAGTAAGTGATACAAAGGGGTTCTCCACAGACTTCCAGGGACAGCTTTGGGCTCAAAAATGGTATGGCTGCAGGACTCCCCCTCTTCAGGAAAGCAAGTGGTAGGAGATGGGCAACCTTACTAAAAGGTAGGGTTCTTCCATGAGGCAATGGTTTTCCTCTTCAGAACCACGCTTAGTACCCAGCTCGCAATGGGACACTTAACTACAGGCCTTCTTCAGAGACTGAGAAATGTTGATCTAGCTGACTCATGAGGATTCCCCTGTGATAAAAATTTATCTATAGCTTCCGGGGATCTGGGTTCAACAACACCAAACTGCAGTGCCCAGCCTTAGTAAAGACTTCATCAGTCAACTGCAGTCGTGGGTTTTCCAAGGAGCTGTTCCCCTGTTCTATCGCCTCAGATCACTCAAGAAAGTGGCTGACTCTTCCTGCCACCCAACCTCCTCCGGCAGAAAGCACCAGGTGACAACGCCTCCTCAGCTGCTGCGGTTTGCGGGCTCGAGCGTCTCCGTTATCTGTGCCTCGCAGCATCTTCTCTGACAGGAAGCTTCCCCAGAGTTTTCCATCACAGGAAATTTCCTGTGGGGAAGCACTTAGTAAGCAAACAAAGAGTTCCTTGGTACAAAAGTGCACACACATACAGCTGTAAGAAACAAACCAAATGCTGAAGCAGCATGGGCAAGGGTGCTGGGTCACAGGATCCAAACTCTGTGAGGAGAACCAAGCTATCTGAGAGGCTGGGGCTTAGAAATCACCAGGGGAGACCATTACACTGAAGTTTGGCTCACAAGGCTCAAGTTCAGGTGTTATCGTCTCTCTGAAGAGACGCAACAGCCTTAATGCTGCATTTAACAGAGGGCTGCAAAGAGCATGGACCACAACCTCAAGCACCATTTCAGTGGCCTTTTCTATGGCACCTTCTCCAGCAAGGCCAAGGACTGGGTACAGGTGGAGGGCATATGACCGTCTTCACAAATGAAACTGGGACTGCAGCCTAGGTTGTATTGCCAAGTGCCCATATCAAGCCCACTTTGCCATCATCTAATAATTGGTTTGACACGCCCTGCCCCACAAACTCCTCGTCATGTAAGATCTAATCATGCTCTGTACATACTGCTAGAAAATGGACTGTCTGCAGAATGTCCAGTTTATCTTTTTATAAAATCTGTGCTTCTGGCATCTTTTTCTTTCTGTCTCCTTCTTTTTCTGCCCTTTGAACCATGCTCCTTTCCTCCCATCATCCACTGTTTCTCCCCTCCTCTTTTACTATAGCGTTTTATGGTAGTATCTTGTATCCCTCCTCAGTTTTTGTCTCCTCACTCCTCTCTCTCTAGAAGCAGTTCCCCTGCAAGTGTCACCTCAGAGAGCTGGGGATAGAGATGCACATCTGGCAAAAAATAAATGCTTGAGATGCATGACAAGGCAAAAATAAAGATGACCCAAAAACAAGGGTCTTCCATGCCGAACATCTGGCAGTCAACAGAAGTTTCTGGCATCGGGCAGATTTAATACAACACAGGGGATATGGTTCGCTTGAGGATTTGAACTTGCCTGGGAAGTACCCAGCACGGAGCCTCACGGAAGGTGCAGGGACAGTACTGACATGGAAAAACCCGGCCGGAGAGTACAGGCTGACTAGCAATGTCTCATAAGTTCTGAAAGGTACCAGGCTACAGTGGTACACAAAATGCAGGGACCAAGGACACACTTCATTCTCAGACATATGGGACCAAGCTTGAAGCAGTCTCTTTCTAGCAGCATCAAACCTTTGGATACTCCCATGTACATCAAGTTAGTCTGTAAGGTGGGCATGAAGTATGGGAGTATGAGTAGAGGTGACCTGTAATTCTGCACCATTCTTACTTGCTCGTTTTTTGGTTATGAGAGTAATCATCTGCAAACACACAACTCTGATTTAACATTTGCTCATGCATGTTAAAAAACACCATGTCATGGTGTTTTCAAGTGTCTAGTTCAGGCTTTTCTATTAAACTTCATGACTTCAAACGGCAGTGCTGACTATTTTCCACCCTTTTCTAGTTAATTGCAGCTGTGGTAAAGGGACTTCTGCCAACAGACCCACAATGCTCTGCTCCACAGGAAGTTCCCAAGTTCTCTTCCTGCACAGGAAATTTCCTGTGGTCCAACAGACATTCCTCTTGGCTTTTATCACTCACATACATTTGTTTTGGCAAGTATCTGTTCTTAAGAACAACAAGAAACGGACAGAGCAAAAGCAAACACTGCCACAAAAAAAGAAAAAAAAAGACAAAGCAGTTATGGTTAGGGTAACAAGCATGACCAAATTAGCCTCTGTCTCACATGAAAATATATGCTACTGGCAATGACTTGTGAGGTTTTATATCATAAACATTATTCAGAAATAAAGCCTGTTTGATATACACAGTCACAATGTTTTTAGGATTCCACAAACAAGTTTTCTTTACCTTTTTAAAACATTTTACAGATGTAGTTTCCTAGGTGGTGTGAAACGAATTCTGCATCTTTCCTCTCTTTGCAAACTTCATGTAATTATGGCCCTAATTCTCATCTTACCTCATCACTATTAACATCAGCAAAGTTAACAGAAGGAAATACTCAAAAAGCAATGCTTTAGTTGTATTTCACCAGACACATCCTCCTGTAATCAAAACCTCTCCAAATCCCAAGTCATTGCCCATAAACACAAGAAAGTTAACAAAATTTTGGAAAGGAAAGAAATTTCAATTTCAAGCTGCAAAATTCTTAAACTTATAAAGCCCAGGAAACATTGGGTAAGATTTTCAGGTGCACTTTCATGCTTCAAAATAAAGATAAGGGCCTAAGGGAGAGTTCTAGAAGTGCCCAAGAGAGTAAAAGATCTAGATTGCTTATACACTCTTGAAAACCCGAAAAGACATCTATTTTGTTACCTTCATTCACCTAAAAAAAGTATTCGGACAAAAACAAAAAGCAAAATATTTAGACCAGAAAACCTTTTTGACCGTGAGGACACTTGCACTGGAACAGGTTGCCCAGATGATGCAATCCCCATCCTTGGAAGTTTAAAGATACAACTTGATAAAGCACTGACGGACCTTGTTGGGGTTTGTAGCTGACCCTGCTTTTAGCAGGAGTTTGGAGTAGAGACTTCCTGAGGTCCCTTCTAACTTGAATTATTCTGTGACCCTCTGTAAATGTGACTCATTATCCTTTAAAGTTCTGATTTGACACTACTTCAGCCTATAATTTTTCTTAAATGGCAAGAAGAGAGTTAGAGCTCACTATGCCATCTAAAAGAACTTTTGAATGAACCTAAGTGAACTAGGAAAATAAACGGACTAGATGATATCCTGTAAACTAGGTTTTCAAATACTTTAGTAAATGCCTGTGATTCCAGACTGTTCTGAAACTCGGTTAGCAACTACAGTCCCATTCAGTCCTCTTCTCCCTATTTCATCAACTCTTTCTGCTTGGTTTATTTTAACCTCCCAGCAGACCAAGGATAACAGCAGCATGAGGTTCCTTACTATAAGCTTTTCCCAGGGTTCCCTGGCCTGCACATGCCACAGGAAGGCATCTTCAGAGATCCCCTCTGAGTCTAACCCCTGATCAAAACAGGGTCAGCCAGAGCAACTTGCTCAAGACCACATCCAGTTGTGTTTTGAGTATCTCCACAGACAGAGATTGTGGAACCTTTCTGGGTAGCCTGTTGCAGTCTCTGATCATTCTCCCTAAAGAGGTTTTTCTCATGTGTAAATGGAATATTTTGCATGTCAGTTTGTGCCCATTGTCACGGTACACCACTGATTGATAACAGTCTGACTCTGTCTTTACTCTTTTCCATCAAATATTCATACACACTGATAAGACACTTCCAAGCCTTCTTTTCTTGAGGCTAAATAGCTGCAACTCTGTCAGCCTCTCCTCATGTTAGATGCTCCAGTATCTTAATTGACTTCATGGTCCTTCACTAGACTTCTTTCAGTATGTTCATGTCCCTCTCTTACTGAGCATCCCAGGATTGGACACAGCACTCCAGGTATGGTCTCAGAAGAGCTGAGCAGAGGGGAAGGATCCCTTCCCTTCACCTGCTGGCAAAGCTCTGCCTAACACAGTCCTGTATGCTGTTGGCATATCTGGGAGACTGAGGCAGAACAAATGGTATGTTCCTATGCCACTAACAGGAATGTTACATCCTATTATCAAACATTAGATCACGTCAGTCAAGATCAGCAGAGTTCAAACATGCAGGTTCCGAGCCAAAGCTGTTCTTTAGTCTCTAAGGAAAACAGATCGCTGAGAATAAAGAACAACTCATTTTATTTTTTCAGACGTGACTTTTTTTTTGAGAAGGTATTTGCAAAAAGAAAAGAGAAAAGAAAGGAAAAAGAAAGGAAAGAAAAAAAGGAAGGGAAAAAAAAAAAAGAAAGGAAAATTGGAAAATCCCCAAGGCAATGAAGAGACTTTAGAGCTAGCCTTGCTGCAAGACGGAGTCTCTTTGGGGAGTCACCAAGCAAGCCCTGACGGACTACACAGGTATCAGAGCAGCACCCACGAGGGTGGTGGCTGGAGCTTGCTCTGCAACTACTCAGGTACGCAAGGCAGTAAGGAGAAGTGTCAGACAGTTAAAACCGCAGGTACTACAGAGGATGTTTCCCATTTCCAAGGAAGGCAGTGTGACAGAGAACACTACAAGTCAGTAGTGTTCTATCTAAAAGATAGATTCAGCCTGTGGCATCCACGGCTGCCAGCTGGACAACAATTTCAGTGACTTCAGTGCTTACTTACTGTCCTGAACGTCCAGTAACACCATGAAAGCTTTAGTGATCTCTATTGTACTTTGAATACACAATTGCACCATTTCCTGGAATATTTTGCTCTCTGGACCAGAAAATTTGTTATGTTGAAAGTGCCAGTGCTACACCCTATCCAGTAAAAGCCATTGCCCTTACGCATTTTGAAAAATCTGCCATGGGCACTGTACAATCTGTAGAGGACTTGGAATTTGGTATGTGGATCACTTGTACGTATGCGAGTACCTGGGGATAGTTTCGACTTGTTCCAAAACTTTTAGGGACATTTAGATTTGTAATAGGATTTTGTTTTCCCCATTACATCTCTCTAAAAATGTGCCTGGCTTCTCACTATTTCCATTCTTCAAACGTTCAGACACTATTTCCTCGTTGGCAGCTCCCTATCTTCCTCTCCCATTCTCAGACAGTGAGACATAAAGGCACTGAATTTAAAATATATACTTAAACACACCCATCTGCAAGTAAATACAGAGAAAGAAAGAGAAATACAGTGCAAAGTAGCACAGGGATGACTACAGTTTCCACAGCAGGCAAAGTACATAGTATAGATCAAAAGCACCAGGTACTGGCTATTTGATCAAGACCAATCTTTTAAAATCCACGGCAGGCAGCAACAAATTTCTGCAAATCACCAATAGTTGACAAAGCAGATGCATACACACACGCAACGAACGACCTCAAGAACTCAATCAGCACACCCAGCTATAAACAGAGAACATGGACGTATTAGGTGCATATACTGATAACCTCTTTGCTCCTTCCCACTGACAAAAAATTGCTGACTGACTCTGAGACCTGCTGTGATCTACATTGCTACAAAATCCTTCTCGCTTATTTATCAGCTGCTGATAAATGCACATACCAGACAATCAATAAGCGAGTAGAGTTATTGGTAGGGTGACCTCATTCAGCACCTCATTCCTGTTTCAGAAAAACAAGCCTCCTGGTGTTTAGACTGAAGTCCTAATGGTCAAAGCTTACTATTAATGGTCATATCCATTTCTAAGAGCAGCCTACTGAATTTAAAGACAGAACAAAAGCGGAGACATAATGAAATGTGCTCAGAGCTGTGAGCAGGGGTTGTTGCAAGAAGTGCTCTCAGAGCGGGGCACAGTAATCTAGATTACAGCCTGTGACCACCAAAATGTGCCCTTCTAAGAAAATCAGCAGGAAGCAGGCCTGGTAGGAGGAAAATACTACAGCTTTTTCTTCTCTGCTCCTAACAGCATTTTGCCAAGGACTTAGATGGGTTTTAGAGTGAAGGAGTACAGAGGACAGACAGGTGAGATGAGACAGCTCCTGACCCGTCCTCCAGACAGTGACAAAGAAGAGCCTTCACCTCTCAGCTGTAAACCCTAGATGGACAGCAGGCAGCTGCAGAAGCCCTGTGCCACCAGAGCTCCTTGCCCTACTCTTTTATTCCCTGACACCATCCTGCCCACAGCAATACCTGAGCTCTGTGCAGTGGTCTTCCAACAGTCCTAGGTGGGCTTAGGAGAAAAGTCCACATCCTCCAGCCTCTCCTGGGCCTGGCACTCCCAAAAGATGAGTTCCACTGAAGGACATCACTTGGAAATAAGTTCCTTGCTGTAATCTTGGAAATCATAACCTCATCTATCTACTCTGCTTCCTAAAAGCTGTTACTCTTACCTAAACCAAAAAGTGGCCATAAATCACACTAGTAGAGGAGGTGTGCAGCCTCCCTCATAGTACACATAAGGGTAAAAAGCCAGAAACCTTCAGCATCCAGAACACAAGGGGCAGCTCTGCAGTTAACAACCATAATGCCCCTCACTTATGTGGCAGAAGCTTGGGTGAGGTTGACTGTAAAGCGATGATCAGCACCAGGGATATGAACTCTTGAATTCTGGATGAGCTTCCTTTGACAAGCTGCAGAGGACATCTCCTGTGCTGGCTAGTGTGTGGCGTCTGCCTCTACATCCAGCTCAGAGGGATGTGACATTATTCGCTTAGTGTCATCAGCGAAAGTCAGAACATTGAGGCCCAAAGTTCAATGTCAACCATGCCTGTGCACACACCCATACACAGACCATTCACACAGGCAGCAACTAACGCTTTAATAGTGCAGCGAAACAAGGACTTTGCCTGAATAAAGCAACGTAGCAGGTTTTTCCTGAAGTACACTTTAAAAAAGAAAAAAAATAAAAGCAGATGCTGGACAGATACATAGTAAAGCAAATCGCTGACACAGAGTTTACTGCTACTCGACTTCTTTTGATACCCCACCATGCCTCTAAGAAAGTGAAGTCATTTCTCCTGAACTGTGTACTTCACTGGTATCTATTCAGCTGCAGAGACAAGGCAGAAGGCTGCTACAATTGCACAGCAGCAGGAGATTGAGATGTCTTCCCAAGGGGCCTTTCTCAGTCATGTTTACTCGTAACTTTCCTTAGGGTGATCTCAGCTTCCATGATTTTTAGATTAAAAGTATTTCAGAAAGGAGGGGGAAGAAATAATGAAGACTGAGGTTTCTTACTAGATCTGATACAGCCTCATTTCTTTTCTCTTTTTCTTCTTTGTGTGCCTATGGAATTTACCAGTTTAATACCAAGTTCCTCTAAGAGGACAGTGAACCACAGCCAGTGTGTCCTGTGAGATTTAGGCTAAGACAAAAGCTCAAGGAGCTTTGGCGGATGTGAGTATGTTTACAGGACTTCTCTCCGCCCCATACATCCTTGTAAAGCTGAAAACCGTGTCTTGCCAGGAAATAAGCTTCAGGAAAAATTGCTTCCTTGCCCCTTTTTTTCCCCGGCAGCTTTTACTTTTGAGGAGTAGAGGCTTCACACCTGTAAATCAGCTGTTTTAAAAAGAAGGGAAAAGCATCACAACCAATTAAGTACTATTATCAGGCTGTGGGGAGTATGTTTTTCACTGTTTTGGAGAATAGAGATGAGGATTACTGTAGCTTGTACTATTGATGACTGCTCTGCCCTCACTGCTTCAGCTGCAGCCAGCGTGGGCTGGCCACCATTCAGATGCAGCAGCAAAAGACTCAGTTGGACTGGGACCCTGTGCATGCTAGCTCACTAAAGCTGACTTGGGAAGCCCACGAGAATGGTGGTGGGAGAAAGCCCTTAAACAGGCTATTTAACAGTACCTCAGGCCATGGTGGCCATGGTTTTATGAGAACTTAAGGCTGGTCTGAAGTGGCACTGCCACAATAAATCAGTCCCACCTACTCCCATCTCATGTTCCAGTTTTCAGACAGCTCCCTTGAAACCTTGTTAGCATTCAAGTAGCTGTACGAGCAGTCCGATCAAGGAAATGACCCAGGTAAAATTAAAAAAAAAAAATCTATTTTCTCCAAACATTGGTTTTAACCCAGAGGGATTTCTCTGCACAGTGGAAAAAGAAATTTTGCCAGCGGTCAGCGTGCAGGTGGGATGAACAGCCAGAGTAATGGGAGGGCAGGACTGGCATTTCTCAGCAGTGTCACTGCGTTACCCTGGTTTACAGTATTTGGGGAAACTGCAGCCTCAATTTGAATTGTTGTCACTAAAATGGACAACAGTAATAACACTAATACTGCCTTCCTCAGGGGGATTGTACGGGTTTCTGAAAGACCCTCAGCAAAAATGGTATTTGGGGATTTTGGGATGAAAAGCATCATCATAATATACACTCACTTGCTTTTATTAGCAGCCAAACCCAGGACTACATTAGCAAGCAATCTCCTGTGAATGGCACTTTTGTCAATGGCATGGAGTATTACCAAGGCTTTAATATTGCCTCTATGCCAGGTATAGACAATTAGCATGTTGTCAAGGTCTTCAACTCCTTAATCCTGTTCAAATAATGTCAAACAAATTGCCTCCAGCATACTAAACAATTTATTCATAAAAGAGGCTTAATCTCTTAATGGTTATTTGTTGAAGAGCGTCTTGCTGTGTTGAAGAGAACTATGATAGTTGATGGTTGGACTCCTTGTACACATTTCATTATTATTGTTTTACTGATGATTAAAGTCCTAACCATGAAGGAAATGCTGGGGGGAGGTGGGGGGGCTGTGACTGACAAAATGCTGAGTTTTCTAATTTTTTAATTTGTTCAGCTGACAAGTGGGTTTTTCTTGGCTTCCCTCCCCCTTCTGATGCTGCAGTTAAGTTTTCTCTATCACTTTCCATGACACTTCTGTATCAGTAGGGAAGTCAGTGCTGTGCGAAAGCATGAAACACCAGCTCTGAAGACCAACGAGGCCTCTAACATCTAGACTAGAGAAGAGCTAGTTTACATTACTTTGCCTCAGCCACGGGCTAACTCTGACACGGAGAGGCCATCTTAAGCTGTGAGAACCTGTTTCATTCTCTGATTCTCCTGGGCCTGGCAGATTAGCCCTGAGCTCACGGCTATACCTACAATTGGTTTAGTGATGTGGGATGGAAGTGCATGGACAGTTCTTCACTGAAGACAGGACAGAGATCACCCGTTCATTTAACAGAAGCCACTGAATCACCAGCAAGTGTTTATTCACAATCATTGCTAGCATGATTTGGACTCTAACCAAAACTATTAGTGTTTCCCTGAGTCAGCTTGTTGTCCCTTCTCAGTGCCTCTCTTCCCTATTCCTCCCTCTAGACTGATCCATGTTTTAAATAAAAATTGATGTTTGGTGGGTCTGTGATATACATTAATTTGGTCTTTAGACCCCATCTGCTAGGCCATCTTGTGAGTTTTGAGAAGTGGAGCTGGTGTAGTGCTGAGTGAACAAAGCCTATACCAATAAGGACAGAATAACAAAGTTAAAAAAACCTAAAACCCAACAGATAGGAGGACGAAGGCATAAGGAACCTCATCTTCAAAAGACATTTGAATTCCAGTGTGTTTGGGGATATAGGAGGAGAGGGGGAGGAATGATGAGTCAGAAAAAGCTGTTGAGGAAGCAGCTTCAGGTCTTGCAATCAGAACTTATCCAGCTGAAGTTGTTTAAGTGTCCCTGCCTATGGCTGAGGAGTCAGGCTTAAGAGTCAGAAGACATGGATCATCTCACTGGAACAATTCCTTCAGTACAGCCTGAGATTCCCTTATCTATCTTCTTTATTACCTCTGCAAAGGAGATTCCAGTTTGAATACCTTGTTTGTATCACAACAAGCACTGATATGACAAAGTAGGACCTGGACAAGGACAACCAGGGCCACAGGAGTAGCAGACTCACACCGAACTTCTTAAATTCCTCTAACCTTTAGAACACCAGAGAGCCTCATGGGAAAGAGCAGACTGGAAATACTGACTTGGAACCAGCCCTGGCACCACAGTCTTATTGTTTTCTAAGCTCTTGAAGATACCTGGACTATGAAAAGCTAATGTCCCTCACTTACAGTGGCCTACTTAGGCTGGAAATTTATGCACATTACAGGACTGATTCTGTTGAGAAACAGAATCAGACAGCCCTCAACTAGCAACAACTTTATGTCTTTCCTAAATCCTTCCTAACTCTTCTAAAGTCTTTCTAAAGTCTTCTAAAGTTGAAGACACCTCTGTGGTACTGCCAAGGAACTTGGGTCTTCAAACAGAGCTGTTTTCCTGTAACAACCATTTCTTTATAGTTGTGTGTTTAATACTCATCTTTATATTTACTTAGAAAGTAAACAGTTGGAAGTCTATGATTGATAGAAACCACCCAGGTCAGTAAACTACCAATAAAGAGAGGTAACAAAAGGGAAGTAATTAAGTGTAATACATGTCAAGGCCTTTAAAAGAAAACAGAAGATGAATATTGGTACTGGTGTCAAACACCCAAGCTTAATTCTCCTTTGCCTTTTATACAAGTTCTGTATTGCTGCAGATCTGTTCAGCTGCTGTCCTTCTGAAATGACATCAGCAAGACTGAAATAATCTCTACATCAAACACAGTCAAATTAGCACTTCTTAAAATGAATTAAGATCATATTGTCTTTCATAATACAGAAACCCTGCGGAAAATACAAAATCTGCATTTGTCCGCATCTGCTTAAAGAGTAATTTGCAACAAAATCCCACGCAGGAAAAAAATGTCAGAGGTACTCTTTCTGAAGTTCCCAGTGTGAGCATTCACCACTTGGAGTAAAAAGACAAGCGAACTTGTCTCACTTACAGTCATTGCACCAGAACATTTTCCAAAATGCAGCCATCATCTCCGTCAGTGCAACCAGACTCTTGTGACCGTTTTGGGGATGGGCCGTGGTGCAGAATTAAGCTGTCAACAACAGTACAGCCACATTCGGTCTTGATAACTACAAATGAGGAAAGATCTCCCCGGATCACATTTGTTCACTCTCTGGGCTCTCCCCAGTTAATTGTTGTATGCTGCAGACTTGTCATCCATCTAGGGCAGGCTTTAGAAACACAGATGTGGTGAGATAAGATATTACGGGGCTCCAGCTTCTCTCAGCATTGCTCAGTGCAAAGGCACGCTCCTGCATTCAGTTACCCTCCCTCAAATGGTTGTTGGCTCTTTTACGCTAAAGGCTGTTTGATAGACTTCTAATTGTCAATGCCTTTTGAGCCATATTCCCTAGCCTTCCATCCTCTTCAGACAGAATTATTGCTAATATTCTGGAGATAGTGGAAAGAAGCACCTTTCATCAGCGGATTTCACAATATTTTCTAAGAATTAATGTGTTTATCCTTGCAAAGGGCTTTTTTCTAGGTAGGGAAAGTAAGTAGCATCATGCAATAAAGTGCCACAGCCCATAAAGGATTGCAGAAGGCTTGATAACCAGTACATCATTAAATACAGCAAATGGGACAGTTTTTACCAATAATGCAAGCCTTGGGCAAACTCACGTAAGTGAAGAATGACACATAAACTCTCTGTTTGACAGTCAGATAAAGAAACCACATCCGTCACTCTGCTGATGAGTCTCACCAGTTGATTATCACCCAATAAAATGTAAGAGTATATTGATTCATTCATATTCATTGACTAAGCCTTCAGAAAATCAACTTCTGCTGCTGGAATAATGTGGTTTGCACACATTTGCAAGTCACATAATGCCAAATATGCCACTCTTCTGTCCCAATGCAGGTAGCTTATGCCTGGATCCGTGTTCTTTTTTCACAGAGCAAACTGGAGGTACTCTGCCTACCCTCCCCTCTAGGTTTCACAGAAAATACTTACTCCATAATTCTCTAACTCCACATGTAATCCTTTTGCTCATCTCACCTCTCTCTTATCTTCTTGGTCTCAACCCTAATCCCTTCCACAAATATACACACCTACAATCTGCATGGGACAAGAGTTTTTGAGGCATGTGATAAGCACAGGAAAGTCAATAAATCTCAGGGTTTGCACACATCTTGGGCATCCTTGTAAATCTTGACTTGGAAGACTTCACTGAGAACTCCAGATTTGTGCATGCAGCACACAGAAGAGCTTTAAGGTCACAAGGCATTGGTGCAGAGGGGACCTCTAAGTGGATCACCCTTCAGAAAATACCCCCAAATTGAATCCTCTCTATAATAATCCTGTTTAAAATAGTACCAGCTCCATCAACTGCTTAGACTGCTTGAGCCATTAATCCTGCGGGGTGGCTCATCTAAAATCTCCCTTCTCCAACAGCTATACACCTTACATATCCCAGATTGACTTGTTCATGGCCATTACTGGTTTTGGTTTTCATTCATGCAAAGCGTTGGTACTGAGTTTTTATTTACCTTAATCCCTTAATTTCTGTAAGACTCATTCCTGCCACCACCAAACACCCTTGTAATAATGAAAGCTATAGTACTGAGAGAGAAAAGGTGTTCTGCCCTTCCAGGTATAACATGCACGACAGGGCCTGAGGTGAATTTACACAGTGGAAACACCAGTAAAACAATACAGCCTAGTAACTCATTTATAGGAGCACACCTAGGATATAGCCTGGTGGTGGTAATATAAGGTTATCTGATTCAAGTCCAGCATGCTGCTAAAAGCTGAAATACAGGGTTGATGCCTGTGTCGCACCCTTCACAGAAATCTTTGTGGTGAAGTCAGAAATTCTTATTATATCCTAGAGCTCACTGTCATCACAGACCATACAGAATCCTATGGAAGTACAATGGCAAATTTCTAATGCACTAGGAAGCACTTTCAACTCTCACTGCACAGCTTCAACACCTCTAGCAGCATTGCTACTATCCCCCTCCTAGTGCTACTTCTTTGACTGACAGTAAATCTCACGCACTAGCCCTCGGAACAACCCCTGTGGTTTGGCACTGCACGCAAACACTTAGGCAGGTACTATTCATACCCGCTTGTGCGTTCAGTCAGTGAACAGGGAAGAAGAAAGGTATATTTATTCTCTCTGCTCCAACAGCTACAGAGAGTGTACAGTCCTTCAATGCTAAGGCATCAGCGCTTATGTTTATTTAATAACTCAGATTTTTTCTTGAAATTGTGCAATTTGGCCCATGGAAATTTCCTTGTTTGCATAATTCTGTCATGTTGATATTGTTGGGATTAAACTCAAAACAAAATGTTGCACGATTATGATTTTAAAACTGAAAAAATCTCTTGGTAGAAGTAGGGGGGGGATTTTTTTTCTTTTTTTTTAAGTTGACTTCCAGTAAGGCTTTGAGGTCATTTTGAGTTGAACAATTTGCAGTCACAAGTCATGCTCTTCTGAGCATAAGCAACACAATTCCCAGAGTCTTAGACATAACAGCTAAAACGGTATTTAGAAGTTCTGGCTCATCCACTCTCAGACTTCCTGGACACTGATTTAACACATGCTAGAAAAACCTGAATTAGTAGTGATGGAATAAAGAAGTTCAATTCCTCCGCTCTTCCCTTTCCTGCCCAGAATCTCTAATAACAGGCACAAAACTCCATCCTTAATTCCTAGACAGGGACTACAAAGCTCTTTGAGGGCTGCCACTCACCAGTAGCTAAAGCATCACCCTGATTTTCATGGGAAATCTGACTGATCTGTTGTCATGTTTGTTGTGCCTCCTTTGTGCTTCTCTTCTTCCTTCCTGCATTTCACGTTGTGGCATTAAACTGCACAGACGCATTACTGGCAACATGATCGCAAGCAGGCTTTGAATTTACCTATTTGGTTGTATCAGAATAGTTCAGTATTTTCCAATCAAGGCCATGAATCTGTAGCTGGTAATGATGTAAACAGGCCTACTGATAGTAGAACAGATGAAAGATGAAGGAAATGTCAAAGACCTGTACTTTTAAAACACTCTTGCCTTTTCAAATAGTTAACAGAAAAGAATTACTTCTAACTGGTGAGTTTTCATTAGTCAATGGTATGTCATCAACGGCCTTTTCCAGGAAATGTGTAATCAGGGCACTCCCTCGAGTCATACTGGATTTAAAAATAATAATTATTATTTTATATCACTAACTTCCTTAGGAAGGAAATTTCCCTAAGAAAAATATCACTTTGTGTCTCTTTACACTTTTTCGCAGGTATAAGCAATTAGTGTCAGAGTGAAGAGAGATCACCTCTCTTCACCTGCTTCAGAAAGGCTAACGGTCCATCCCCCAAAACATTTAAACCAGACAGTTATGGTCATGTTAGTCTAGCTAGGCAGAGTTGAATCTCTGATCTGTGTAAAAGGGACAAGGGAAATTCAGGTGATTATGGTTTCAAGTATTCAAGTTTCTGGTCTGTATGTTTTGAGACTACTCTTTTCAGCATGACTCTCCCACAGCTCCTGCTACAGTCCCAAGGCTGCTGAACTGAGAAGGCATTCTGTGAACAGGACAAATATTTCCTTTTCAAATTGTAGTTTTTGGATTTCGGGGAGTCTTTTGAACTATTTCCAAGAAGGCTTTGAAAGATAACTGAAATAGTAAACCTACTGTCAATACACCTTTCTTAGCTACACACTTAGCTATACACCTGCTCTGGAAAAAATATAAAAAGCAGCCCTGAAAAAACTATCTTATCTGTGTCTTATGCTGAATTTTAATTCAGGTCTTCAGTCCTAAAAAAAGTAGTGCACTGATTCACTATGTTATCCACACTATAGTAAAGTGAGGTATGTGGGGAGCTGCATCTTTTTTCACCCTTTCCCGTCAGGCAATGTTTGTTCAAATACTGAGGCAGATTTCCTGGAGAAAAACACTACATCCTTCAGCAGTTAAGAGGTTAAGCATTTTCATATGCAACCAGGCACAGGGACTGAAAACCCCTAAATAGGGATTGTGCGAGAGAGGAAATTCACGTCCATGATTTTCACTTTAAACCTCAGAGTTCTCCATGCCAATCCACTTTCTCATGGGAAGCAAATGCAGCTGGTGTGGAGCTGTCTGATGCCATGTTGAAACGCTGTCATAGTGACAGCCTGGGCAACATACCAACTAGCATTGCTGCACACGTAATTCTCCCTCCCTCCGGATCCCCAAGAGGTGAACCTGTCTCAAAGTTAGGCTCTCCCAGGGTTGACTGGAAAGCTTTATTTTATTCTTTATTGAATAACTGCCTCAACACAAACATATAGATATTTAAAGGAAGGTAAACACGGTCGGAATGTTTACATTTTCTTCCTGTTAACATTTCTTTCTGCAATAGATTTGTGATTGTAAACTACGCTGAGGTGAAAAAAAAGGAAGCGTTTCAGATGATCAGGGTGAGAACCAACTTGATAAAATACCGGTTACTCTCCTGACAGCCTGAGAGTCAGAGGAGTAGAAGAATCCACGGCTACTTTGAAATGATCTTTGGCTCACATATTCCTTCCCCAACTTTTCCAATACCAAATCTGCTGAGCTTCAAAAACATTGTGCATACTTCATGCAGCACTGTAGGAGAAGCAGACAGTGTAGTGATAGAAATGCCTACAAATATTTGCTATAATCACCCCACAAGCAGAGATTTAGAGTGGTCTGAGTCAGTGTAGTTCAGAAAACAAAAACTTAGCTTGATCAAATGAAAACGGAGGCTGAATGCCAGCCTCCTATGGGTGAGACTTCATTGTCTCACAAAGGAAGTCACAAGAATTCCACCAAAGCAGACAAGCATATCACAAAATGAACTGTTCCAGAGTGGGGGCATGTTGCATACCCCCCATCATCTCCACCTTTCTCATTTCAAGCAGAAATACGTGCTACACAGTGGGACAGAACTCAAGGCCCTATAAAGCCACCTGCAAGGGTAGTAAGATGCATCCTACCTCAACTCTCCAGTCTTTCCTTTGCCCTCGAAGACCTTGCATTGCAGGATATTCCTATGGTAGGAATAATCGCCTACAATTTATTTAAACTCCATCACTGCTAGTTTTTAGCTGATTAGAGAAATCCCTAGTGACCTACTATTGCCAGAAGTGGAATATAAGATGTCCATCTTCTGCCAACCCAGCAAGAGCGTCTACTAGCAATCTCTGGGCTTTCCACATGGAAGTAGGAACAACACCCTTAGAGACCGGTTGTGCAGTTGTGATTTTCATGTCCTTTTTCTACCTCATTTCCTTCCAGCACTCTTTTGATATCATGCCAAGAACAAACAGTGTGTATGTTTAATGCAATAAAAAACCAGCACAAGTTAAGTGTCCTTCCACCCGCATTTTACTGGAACTCACCATCATCAGGCTGAATAGTGAGCTTGGAGTGGCACCTGAATAACAATGCAAACTTCTGTTACCAAAAAAACCTCAGTGAACTGTTCTGTCCTACGTGCCGCTCAACAATTGTGCTTCCACTTAGATTTCCTTCTGGCACGGCTACAGCTGCCGCCATTGCAGGATGTTACCTCGATTTCAGTTCTGAGTAGATTAGAATTAATTCTGCTTAGTTTTACTCAAAAAAAAACCCAAACCACATCAGAAATGAGTTCTGGGTTCTTTAGGGGGAAAGACGAGATACAGGGAGTTCACAGTTTGGGAAGGAGGGGTGGCAAATCCCAGAAGTGGCTGAGGCTGTGTCAAGCACACAAAGATGGGTGCACATCACCCTAGCCTAAGAAAGAGGCAGGGAATGAAGAAAAGGCAATGAAGTTTCTTTAGGAGGAGATTAGGTGAACAAAATACATTAGCAAGGGCAGAAAGAGGAGCAACTTGTGCAAACAGCATGTAGTATGTTGATTTGAATCATTAATTTAATGCTATTAAAAGGTGGTGACAGCATCGAAGTCCTGAGCCCAGTGTTTATCCACCCTTTGTAGTCAGATTGCCGAGCATGCTTCTGGGTGCCCCACAGCTCAACAAAATGAAACAGGCTGAACAGTAAGCCTGTCAAATGTCCCACACAAGGCCCCATCCAAGATATGTCATCCACGTTAGGCAAATGCTAACAATTCAGCCTCTAAGCCCTTCCAAGCTGAACAGGCACTGTAGCTGGCATGGAAGCTGTTTCTGAGAGACCATCCTCAACTCCAACTCTACTACTACAAACTATAGCACTGCAAATAAAAATTACTAGGTGTCTTACAAACTAGATTTAAAATAAAGTAGGTATGTCCATACTGTTCTCTGCTGATCTGTATCTTGACTAGAGAAACCATCTTCTTAAAACCAGTCCTACTCACAACTATATTCAGCATTGCCATGAGTATTTCCACACAACTTTCATTAGTTCAGGAAAGAGAGCACCTTGAAATGCAAGTCACGGTGAGCATCTTTTTCTGCTCTGAACTGTTTAGTTTTCAACCCAGTCTGGCTCAATGATACACCTGAATTAAGAAGAGAGTCTAGTAACATATAGCAGGAGTCTGCTTCTCTGAGGACCTCCTGTACGCCGTAGCTCTGAGGTTGGCATGTCCCTAAGTACAGGCTTCTCAAGGTAGATCCTTCCTAACTTTCATTTAAGGAGTAGCACCATCTCTTTGGACCACTGTAAGAAAGCCCTGCTCACAGTACAGCATCAGATTTGCCTTCACGGTGCTGCCATGTATCATGGGCATGTGCTGTGGGATGGTATGCCAATCGCAACAAAGGGAAGGTAAAAGCTGCCAAAGCTATTAAAAAAATACATCATATGTATACAATCATGCACATACATATTTTTCTTCAGGGCCCACAACTTCTGAGCCCTATAAATCACCTTTTCTAGGTTCTCTTTATACAGGCCAGAAATGTACTTTAAAAAAGACAAATAAAAATTCAAATTCTTTCATTGTCATGTGACTCCAGCAGATGCATTTTTAATAAAAACTTCCCAAAACTGCAGCACTCACTATAAAATCATGCGATGTTCTGCCAGCGATTTGGGTGTTTCAAAACTCCTAAGAAACTCTCTAAGCAATGGAAAGGGGCAAGGCCTCCTTGGCAGACCAAGGCCCATAAGGCACACCAATTCACGGGACTCTTGCAAAGAATTAAAGCAGCTTTAATTGCCAGCCAGATCGAAGGCAGGGAATAAAGGCCTTCTCTCATGGAAGAAAAGAAACAGTGATGACACACTTGTAGCAGTACATGTCAGATCACCGTGTGGAACTAGGTATCGTGAGCAGAATCACCCATCAAGTTTACAGCCATTGTAGTTGAGATAGAGAAAGGTGACGTGAAACTCTTTGCTTGTTTGTCTCCACAGCCCCATGCCACCTGAAATGGCATGTTCCATCTGCACACACCATGTGTTTGGCAACCCAAGCAGTCTAATCGAAGCTCTTCACCCAGTTCACCTGAGCTCATAGCTACAGGTGTCCCTTAAGGCACAGAGACCCACAGCTGCTCGCCTTCACTTTTCAACAGATCGGAGGGTGCAGAGCAGGGAAATAACACGAGCCAGTTTGTGCCTGCTGAAAACTCAGCTGTAACAGCCTGAGCTCTCTGGGGATGCCCTCCCTCCATTGTGTCTTGGCTGGGATGGAGCAAAGGTCCCTTTTTCCTCTTATTTAGCAGGAAATAGATATCTGCAACCTTTCCTCCCAGCTATTTTCATGACCACACCAAGACATTCCCTATTATAGGCACTAACTTAACTCTATTGATACCCTTAATTTCTCCTTGCCACAACCTCATCAGCAGCCACAGCACTCAGTTTTCAAGGCAGCCACTAAGGCATTTCTATGCCTTAGATCCAGGGCCATTGCTGTGCTGGCCAGCACAGCCGGGCTTAAAACAGAGCCCTGCTACCTGCTCCGTGGCGAAAGGAGTATGTTTAGCAAACCATCTCTAACATCACGCTCCTTTGACTGTTGGTTAGAGGGGACTGCAAAAGACAGATGACAGGGCAGCAAAAAGCAGGGGAGGGGGAAAGAAGAGGGAGGGTAGGAAAGCGAGACATACAAGGAGGAAGGCTGGGGGGAAGGATATGCTCCACTATGGAGAATCCTGTCAGGATGCAATTTATTTTCATTCTGCGCAGGAGTATAATGGTGCACTGCCTGAGCTCTCTCAATAGCTGTTTTGAAGCGAACCAGGCTGGTATGTCTTTAATTTATCATTTCATTATGAAACGGTTTCCCTTCCAAGAAGCCTTCAAGTCAGGAAGCTCTGTCTGCCCACACAGGAAATTCCTTTGCAGCAACTTCCCCAAAAAGGAAATTTCCCTCAGAAGTGAGCCCAGCTCATGCCTTTGAGCAGAGCTGTTTGAAGAGACTCTGGCATGCAAGCCCCGCAAACACCCCTGCTTGCTTACTGCAGCCAGTGTGCCAGGATCAGCGGCTCTGCCCTTGCACAGGCATGCAGAGACCCCACTGCACCCAGCTTCTCTCCTGCTCCCCCATCTCCAAAGACAGCCAGGAGCACTGCCTGACCTTTTTTACTAGCAAAAAAATCTCTCTGTTGGGGTGAGAGGCACAGGATACACATAGAGAGCCGAGAAAGAGCAGGGAAGAGGAGGGGGAGCTGTAGAAAAGCTTCCCAAACTACTACTCCCCTACTTGGAAATCCGGGGGGAAATTTGCACCATATCTTAGATCTCTTCCGACAGCATGCCAGAGACTGCACTCCGTCCCCTACATGTACTATGGTCTTTATTTAACAAACTTTTGCAGTGAACACCCCCAAGCAAAGGAGAAGGGAGAGGAGAATATATGGGGGGGAACCACATTTACAAAAATGAATCTCACAGACATCTTGTGAATCATTAAGTGGGAGAGAGCCAAGAACATCCAGGGCAGAGTGAATAACAACATACGGTATTTTATGAAGTACCTTAGGAAAGGGGACACAGATCAGAAGCACTGCTGAACTTCCAGTTAGTTTTTAATTTACCATTTCAAATCGCAAGTAATACTGAATAATAACTTTTTCTAATGACTACGCCCAGAAACCCAAACTGTTGTTTGGGGCAGGAGAGGAAGCAGAACTGAAATTTGTGTTACAAAGATGAGAAGGGGCCATAGAAGGGGCACAAGCTGAGCTGTATCTTGGACTGGACGACAGCAGGAAAACGAAAGCAACCCTCTGAGGGCATGTGGGAGAAACAAATGCTGGGACTAACAGAATCGCATACGGGGGGTGACCACAATCCACTGGAGGCCCATACACTAGGGAGCGAGACTCTCCAAATTTCCCCTTCTGTCTCAACTCCAAAAGTTGTTTTTCTAACACTTGATGGGGGAGATCTGGTCCTTGAAGCTGAAGCTCCAGCAGGTGGCTGCCTGCCCTCCTCTCCCATTCCCTCCTCCATCAGATAGCTTTGCCCTGTTCTCTCGCCAGCTAATTTACATGACTTTTTTTCTTCTTCTTCTATTGCTGCCCTTGGCATTACATTCAGTGATTCAGTCAGCTGTTGTGTAAAGAGACTTTTGTCAGAATTGCTTAAAGGCAAATCCCCCCACTTAACTTTTATCTGTGGCCTCTAGCTGATGAGTAAGTTATCACCTAAAAGAGCCCTCTGGCATAGCATATGCATACTGAATATGTAGCTGCTTGGATGGCGTCCATACTAACTGTCAAATCACTGGAGATGCTTATGAGATGGGGTAAAACAGAAAAACTGCCATATGAGAAAAGATCGTCGACCCATCTAGCCAAATGTCTTCAGCAGCAGCTATATAAGCAAAAAGTGTAAGGAATAAGAAAACATTAAGCAATCTCTTCTATAATATACATTGCTTATCTCAGTCTCTGGTAATCTGTTGCCTTAAGGATGTCATGAGATGTGGTCGCACCCAGGCGGCTGTTTCCATGCTGACCAAATGGTCTATCCCTCTCTCCACAGGTTTATCTGGTTCCTCTTAGAGATCCATTTACACTTTCAGCCCTTAAAACATCTTTCTGCAATTATTTCTTTCACGCAGTGATGCATCCTCATTCATGTTTCTTTTAGACATGTTGCCCAATGATTTATCTAAGATGTCTGGATTTGCTGATTTGTGAATAATCACATGCTGTTCACCTTCTCCACACCAGGTATGATTCCACAGACATATGGTAACATTCTCCCTGCCCATTCACTTACAAATCTACCTTTTCCTCAAACTGCAGTGTCCTATCCCCTTCTCTAGTCTCCTGAGAATGAGAAAACAGGGGAAGTAGTCTCCTCTAGCTAGGTCCCCTTTCATATGAAAGATCACTGTGTGGGTGAGATCAACACAGCCGGAGTGGGGCTGAGTTTGAACAAACTCAAGGTGTTAAGAAAGCTCTCTAGAAGTTTATGAGCTTCAACAAGTCTGTGTTAGAACTTCAATTTCCTAACAATTTTTGTGCAAAATCATGAAATCAATGCAGAGCTGCTAAAAAAAGTTGAGACCGGTGATTAGTTTTTGACAAATATCTTTGCTTAACTCCACACTCAAGGGACATTCACATGTTTTACTGTAAAACCACATGAAAAAGTCATGAGCTAATCACATCAATAATTGTTTTCTGCTGAACAGCCAGACCATACTTCTGGATGAGATTTCCCTGTACTGTGGTGCCATGTGAATGAGTTGCTGTCTCTCAAGAAGAATTGAGAGAATATTATTAAAATAATTTACTTTCATGCCAATTCTGAGTGACACTGGGAGCAGTTAATTTAGTAGATGACCATAACTTCAAGTGGTAAAGACACGCTGGGCACTTTATTCATATGGAGAAAGATGATGTCCCTGCTCTTCCAGTTGTCAGGTTCTATTAAAAGTGCGGCTGTCCTGAGGCTCAAACTATACAAAGCATATGCTTAATTCAGAGTTGGCTAAGAGACACGTTTCGTACCACTAACTGTATTTTTGCAGTCTGTACATTGCTGATGTTAGATGGACATAAAACTGTACTGTGAAAATGCTCCAGAGTGGGGGCCCAGTCATTTCAGGGTAATCTTATCACAGTGTGCTACTTTTACTCACAATAGGTTATACCACTGATTTTTTTGGTTTCCAAAGTGGCCAAGACTGTTTGTGGATTAACCTTCACATTAGTAGTCTCTGGGAAGTGGCTCAGGGAGTGCACTCAGTAAGAAAGTATTAAACATACCTGATTGAGCCCCATCTACAATTTTAAGCTGACTTAGAGATTTCAAACCATATACAATACACCTGACTGTATGCTTGATTCGGTAAAAACAGATTGAAAGACCAGTTCAAACCTGGGCCTCTAGTCTCAAACACAGGCTAACCCTCTGGTGCCAGCTTGATGCAGCAGAGACATGGGGACGACAGCACTGCGAGCCTACTAGACAGCAACTGTGGCATGAAAGGCACCTTCCACCATCTTCTGCATCCATTTTTTCTGATCACAGGCATTAATTTTACAACTGTGCCTAAAAGATATGGTTATAACATATTTTAAGTGTTAATTAGCTTCAAGAGAAAAAGGAAAAGTAGATCTCTGTGCATAAAACCCAAGTACTTGAGTAAGCATCCTTCCTGCAGGATCTAAATATGTACATGTACACAGAAATACATGACGTGTGTCAGATTTAACTCTTTTCTGAGTTCAAGTGGGTTTTTTGTGCACACTTGCATCTGTTCTCACTGCAAATGATGGAGCACCAGAAAGGACATGGGTGAGAAGCTGTGCTCTCAGAGTTATTATTCTGGACTAGCCGGATTCTCCCAGAACTCTCCCAAGAAAATCATAATTATAGAGAACTCACCACAACACTGCATATCCAACCAATTTGAAAGACATCTGGATTTACTTCTGGGTGTTCTGTTGCACTGAATCAGCCGCCAAACTTTCTGAGATTCAGCCATCGCTATTGCACACACTGATAATGGTGTGGCAGGAAGCCAACAGCAAATACTGACTCCTTGAAGGGGCCAGCTGCTTCAGGTTTGCCCATCACGAACACAGCTCATCTCACTGTCACTGTTACCTCTGCTGTCACTCCCAATGCCTCCACTTGTTTTTCATTTTGCACGCTTTTAAAACTGAGAGAGGGTGTAAAAATTGGAGGAGGACTGTTAATGTTGCAGCTCTTACAGACACGGGAGTGCTACCCCTTGTTCCTATTTTGCTGAGCTTGAAATCCTGCACCAAACCTTGAACTACCTCTACTGCATGTGACCTATTCACCACTACCCCACATCATGCATTGCGTCCCTGAGAACAATACAAAGTGGAAGTAGAGAATGAATCCTGTGATTCGGTTACGCTCACTTTCAACAAGTGAAAACCACCAAGCAAGCTGTAAAGCAGTGATGAAACAAGCCCTGTGAATTTAATAACAATATTTGTCACCACTGCCTATTAGTATTTAAAGAGCAGTAAAAAAAAAATACCTCTACTAAAAAGATCAAGGTGCCTTAAACAATTACACACCCAGCAACACAGTAATGACTACCCAGAATAATGCAGCTGAAAGCCCAGAGGTAATAAGACTACTAAGGAAGTTTCCAAGGAAGCGAGATACAAAGAAGTATGACATAGAAAAAAAAAAAAAAGGAACAAAGTATCTGTGTACAGAGGGGTTTTTCTGACAAAATGCCTTCACTGAAGCATGGAGAGGAAGCGAAAGCCAGCAAGGAGGTTAAAAATTGAGGGAGACAGATTGCTTGGAAGAAAGAAGAACGGAAGAGAGAATAGGAAGGAGGAACTTACATATATAAATGGAGATTTCCCCAACTAGGAAATACACAAGGTCCCACTCAAGCGGCAGAACTGAAATGAGTAACTGGTTTGTGGACCGGCAGGGACCAGGCCTACTTCCTTCTGTGCTACCGAGAAGGAGGAAGTAGAAAGGGAGAAACTCTCAGTTTTGCATAAAACCAAAGAGGCACAGTCGTTCCTCCATCTCTCTTCTCCTAAACACTGGCCAAATAAGTACAAGCACAGCACAGACCTGCATGTTTACTCACACACGCATATTCTGGATAAAACCGTGCGAGCTGCTAAGCCAGTGAGACAACTCCTGTTCCTTCCAGCAGGTCCAGACGGTCACTCTTCCACACTGCAAGCATCTCTTAAGCTGGCTTGGCAAACACTTTCTGGTTCAGCCCCTGTGTTTCCGTCTAGGACTTGTGCAGTTTTACTGCTGGTTATGCTTTCTGAACCCTCCTTTGCCACCACTATTTTTGTCATTGGTGCCAAGGGTGGCAGAACCGTGAGCTATGGAGTCTGTACAGAGGAAGGGTTTAAATATCACAGAATCTCTTTCCTGGCTTGAGCTGATGGAAACGTTCTTTAAAGCTCAGCATCAAAGCATTCACTTTATAAGCTGCAAGCCTTGGTTCTTGTGCCAGCAGCAACTTCTCTCCGTAATTAATTAATACCGTATTAATTGGGCATGTTCCATGGGCCTGTTGAGGAGGTGTGGCAAGGCCTGCACACGCAGATCAACCTTCCCGGTTCAGTGAAGAGAGGAGCACAGGAGGGAGAAAACTAAACCCCTTCAGGTGCCTACAAAGGAAAACGGAGTACAAGCAATGTGCTCAGGGGCTACACAACCCATGTCTGAGGAGGGGTACGTGCCAAGCTCTGCCATGGCGCTTGAGCCAACAATGAACGATAAGGGCAAGGAGGGATCTTCCACCAGCTGCACCCTTGTGCAATCTGCTCGGCTCTGGGCCATCTGGGAGCACAACCAGTGGGCCAAGAGGAGGGGCCCACAGCAGCTGAGTGCTCTTGTGGGTAGGATTTGGCCACAAGTCATAAGATCCTGTGAAATCGCTGGAAGGAGAAAGGGGGAGGAGGAAAAGGGAGCTTATTCAACCTTTTCTTCCTTTGCTGTGCTGGGCCTCAACTCTCCACTGACTCCTTGCACTGAGGAGGTTGCACCCTTACCCTTCCAGGAGCTTTGGCCATGGTGCAACTGGTGCCGTGCATGGTAGGGAGTTCACCTGGCATGGAGTTCATCTGGCATGGAGTTCACCCGGCATGGGACATCACCCACCACCCCAGAAAACTAGGGAGGGCGCTCACTGTTGTGAGGGACAAGTGAGAAAAGATAATGCCCCAGCCACTAACACCCTCTCTGAAGAAGCCTGGACCCTGACACGCCTCGGGATTAGGTTGGAGACACCTGCTCATCAGCAGCCATGCAGGACACGCCAGACTGCAAGCAGACCTAGAGATCCTTCCCTGCTGTAGGACGAAAACCAAGGTCTAACTAAGGTCTAAGTGCTGATTATGGTGATTTATGAAGCAGACTCATCTTCTATGAAACAATCAAGCTAGCAGACACATATATATTTTCAGTTGTAATCTGAATGACAGGTACAGCTGGCGTGAAATTTAACGAGCAAAGATGTTTTCACACTAACTCTTGCACCGCATTTATTCATCTCTGTAAATTTTTGTGTAGGTAAATGATTGTTTTTCTGAAGGTACTGCGCATTTGGCATTACCAAAAGAACAAAGAAAAGCAGGACTGACAAAGGAAAATTTTAGCAAGAGTCCAAAGTGAAATTGAAAATACAGGAAAGAGAACCATAAAAAGGGGGAAGATAACTCCGAAAGTTTGGAAGGTTTATAAACTAACTGCACAACATTGTCCCACCATGTTATTTTATGAAAAACAAAATTTATATCTAACTATGAATTTGCTACTGGTACATTCACAGTAAATGTGAAAAAATGCAGCTGACGATTGTGCAACTTACTCTGAGATGACAAAGCACCTTAACAAACTATACATAGAAAGAGAAGCCATAAAATATAGGCACATAGCAAAAGCATTATGAATTCTGCTTAAGCAGGTAATACTTTTCCCTCATGAGGAAAGCAAAACACAATTTATGTTTACCATATGAAAGGAAGGTGTTTTTTCTTTTACCGTGCTGTGAGAAGGATGAGCAGAAATAAACAGACACCTAAGCTTTATATAATTAAATGTACAGTTGCAGATTAAAATCTTAATTTGTTGATCTGGAGAGTCAATGAGTGCCAAACCTAAGACTCTTATCCGACACCGTCCCTTTCTTTCAACAGTTTGAAAGAAAGGCTAAACAAATCTCCCTGCATTTTTAAAAAATAAAAAGGTAGCTATTTATAGCTGCATTTATTGGAGCTGTTTCCTTATCAGGAAGTATGTAGCTGGGAATTACTGTCTGCCTACATCGGAAATTCTTTCAGGGATACAAAAACCCAAAAAGGAAATTTCCCTTCAAAAATATTCTGTGGTTTTTTGCTGCTGGTGGGTTTAAAATAAAATGTCAGTGCTCTGACCAGGTCACAGCCCCTCCGGGAGGTTTGTTCTGCAAATAAGAAGCTTTAAGACACCTGAGGGAAACATTTAAAAATGCTTCTAGAGAACTGAGAGAGGGAGAATTCTGAGAACATATTAATAGTTAAAAAAATAAACCTTTTTTTCAGGATGCTGTGATAGTGCAGTTTCATTACCAGCATTATAGTATTTTCCTCTGAAATGAGTGTGTTCCTAGGGATTTTTCCTATCAGAAAGCATTTGCAAAATTTATCACTCTGGCAACGAGCTGACTCTCACAATGCCGGCTACAACTGGGTTGTTTGGGCCAGGTCTTCACTGTGGTCAGTACAGTTGTCAGACCCTCCCGTGTCAGCTCCCATCGCCCAGCTAACTGCTTCCTCTTCCACCCTCAGGGCATGCCCAGAGGTGCACAGTCCAAAATCCAGTGAAACTACCCCTCTTCCTTTGAGAATGGAGTACATAATGCCAAAAGCCCGTACTGGGGTACCATCCCCTTCTGCATAGCTGACAAAGGTGACACAGGACACGGGTAGAATATTGCTTGTCCACAGGACAGGTCCATTTTTTTGTGGCATATGGGATCTGGTCCTAGAAGTAACTCTGGGACTTGGCTAGTGACTCTCCAGCTACAAAGACCCACTCAGTAAGCTCTTAAATTGGAAGACTTGCACTGTCTCCAAACGAACGCCCCTAACTGAGAATTTTGCCACAGAGTCCCTCACCCTACCTCTCTACTGACTGCAACACCCCATACTACGCCTGGACTCGAAAGGCATGAAGGATATGTTGGTTAATCATTAGAGATGTTAATTTCATTTTAATTTGTCACGATGTAATTTAACATTTTTATTTTCTGGTCTGTGTAATTGCCATAGAGCTACTTGACTCTGCTGCCAGCGCAGAATGGACACTTTTTTTTTTCAGTGGGATGCAAAAGTATATGGAGATCAAAACCAGAGCGGCATATGCAGTAAAGAAAGCAGGGTGCTTAGGGCTGTTCCCAGGGTATGACTTTTATGCATAAAGACTCACAAGCAAAGATTTGAAGCTGAGCAAGTATCCTAATGCCTCACCTCTAGAAAGCCAATCAATGGTGACTGTTTATTAACTTACAACATCATCAACCATATGCCTATTAAATATATTCATAACTCCTTGAATAAGGATCACTGCTACATTAACAGCAGTGTGCTGGTCCTGCACAGCACAGTTCACATGAGGAGTGAGCGCATCCAAACATATCCATCCCATAAAAGAGAGGCAGTGCACAAGCATCCACAACAGAGGAACGGCTGACACACAAGTATCCTAAGACACTCCCAAGTATCTTTGGAAAACGATCTTGAGAAGAGGCTCTTAGCTGAAGTGTTGGACTGGGCCTCCAAATCTGGATGGAATCATTTTACCAAAAATTTATTGAATGAACTTACAAATCATTTAGTTCTTCTGCTCAAGCAGTAAAATGGGAAGTTGTAAAATGAACATAAAATCCCGTTTAATGGAGATTTTGCCAGGCTGTATTTGTTAAGCACCAAAAGGAGTGCCAGCACAGGAGAGAGAAGATACACAAGTACAGCAGGAGGAAATCCAGCCTCTCATAAAGGACATCAAATTATTATTTTCTGTCTGTGTGTGTGTATACACATGACCTATCACATTAATCCCTGGTACCCTGAAGCAGCAGCAGGTTTCTCCTCACAAACTACATGCCCCTCTCAATGCTGGACAGTGATGCTTTCTTCTACCAGTCAGAAGCTCAGCTCTGTTTTTTATTACGGGAGTGGACATCGCATGCGTGCTATGTTGTTGCCACGGGGTTTTCTGCCACGCTTGTGTTTTGTTGCAAGGCGCTTACCACACAATGGTTTGTTATTGTGGAGTTGTTAGTCATGGCTTACACACAGTTTCTCTTCTGTGTTTTCTTTAATTGTAGGGCTATTTATGACCACTGGGTTCTTTACATTAATTTTACTTCTTAAAAAAAAAAAAAAAGTATGGGAGCATTTATAACACAAATTTAAAAAAAGATCAAAGAGACACATTTGGGATGGAAAGAGAAAAGCAAGCTAATTTTAGGTTCACTGATCTTGATAGCGTCCCTTTAAGACAAAGCTAAAAATGCTTCAAACCCAGCAATACCATAAATGTCCTGCTGCTTTTGCTTCTTATTCCTCCCCACACTTTACAGGGGAATTCCACCAGGGATCGGCTTGAATCCCAGATTAATGCAACATGGCTCTCCTTCCCCTCTGAATAGGGGTGAGTCTGTGTTTTGAAGACTTAAAACCCTGAAGTCTTCCAGGAGGGTAAAAGAGTCACTCAGCACCACTGGGACTGCCACACTGCCAGCTTTCCATACCCTGAAGCATAGGTCTCTTGACCTCCCACCTCAGGACTGCTTTGCAAGTTCCCACCGGTGGTAGGAAGGATTCTCATCCCTCTGCACACGTCCACCGGGGACTGTCAGTGCAGGAAACTGCTAGGTTAACAACCAAGTACATCAAATAAAGAAACCAACAAAGAAACCACTTGACTCTAAAATACTCTCTCAAGAAGCAGAAACCAGCTCATGGCACTGGCCCTTTATGACAAGTTTTTTCACACTTAACCTGGATGCCTCTACCACACTCATCAGGTAGCAGTAAGGAGCTAACAGATGTAGGGTTCAACTCGCCAGCTGTTTACACCAAGGGTGACAACTGAAGCGTCTCTGAGTAACTCTGATGCAAACCCATTGACAAGGGGCTCTGTTTTCCACAGGTGATGAACAAAGACCATGCCAGAAAAATGTAAAGCAGGATTTTCCTGATCTGAAGGCCACAGCCTTGCAAGCTGGATCAATAATAAGGTTTCACTCTTCCCTGGCCAACATATTTCAGATAAAGCTCTTTCAAGTAAAATAATAGCATCTGTATTGTGCCCAGTCATGGTGCAAGAGAAAATCTAAGAGTGGGCTTCCCACCCACCCAAACTGCCTGTCCACAGGATTGCTTCAAAGCTGGCCTGAGATTCACTGTGAGAAACACTCAGGAGGCAGGCTGGAGTAGATGAGTTAAATTTGAAGAAGCATCTGAGGCTGCTTGTGGAGGAAGCCACCTTAGGTAAGAGGCAGGCATAATCACTGATTCCTTGGCTCGTGATCTTCATCCCGTTTGCCTAACAACTGGATATAACTCACAATCATGGAGCAGCCAGGCCCAGTCACCTCACTAGGGTTGACTGAAGTAATGGTCACTGCAGATGACAGGACGGCTGGCTAGGATTTCCACAGTCCAGTCAGCCTGTCAGTAGATTATTATGGGTTATGAATTGAATGACCAGGAGGCACTGCTGAACAGTGGAGGAAGATGGACCTTGACCAGCACAGCTCACAATATAAATGTGCAAGAAAAGCCCGTGGTGGAAGATGCAACATCAAGAAGATTAAATACTTCAAACAGTCAGGTGGTAGCAAGCAGGGATACTGTGCTGGCTTAAGTTTTGGTGGTTTTTTTTCATAGTGGGTTGGGTTTGCTTAGGCAACGACTAGCTACCCAGACAGAGAATGAAGTATAAGGTGAAAAGCAGCTTAAGAGGAAAGGCAAGTATATAAAAGATAGTAAGAGGGAGGAATTAAGTTTAAGTGACCCTAATGTCAGCGAATACCAAAGAGAGGGCTGGAAGAAACCCATCACCTGAGAAAGGCACCAGTCTAGATCCCACTAAAATCAGTGGGAATTTAA
The DNA here is from genome assembly GCA_013400335.1 of Eurystomus gularis. Taxonomy (NCBI): domain Eukaryota; kingdom Metazoa; phylum Chordata; class Aves; order Coraciiformes; family Coraciidae; genus Eurystomus; species Eurystomus gularis. The sequence goes on along the minus strand of VZZY01006249.1, from coordinate 52,698 downwards.
GCACTCATTTCAGTGGGACCAGGATTAGCCTCAGAGTCATTAATGTGACATTCTGGCCACCTCTCACAGTCCCTTTGTCTTAAGCAGCTTTTATTTTATTTTCCCTGTATGTGCGTCAGTCAGTTTTGTTCCACAAAGATCCTTCCAAAGCAAATATTTTTATTGCTCGCTGCTCTAAATGTGGCTTAGGGTGAAGGGCTTTTTTTCCCGTCTCACTACATACTTTTGAGTTCAATGCATTGAATATTCTAGTAACTAAATAACAATATGCTTAATGCTTCAAAGTGGCTTTCCAGCTGCTAGCCAAAATTGTAGAATAATTAACAGGTGCCAAAGGATTAATAAAAGGAGCAGCATAATTAATAGACACTATACAGAAAAAATGGATCCTTGGCAACCCTGACAGTGTTGTTGTTTCCTCCTCCTTCTCTTAATTGTTTCCTGCATTCCTTTAAAAAAACAAAAGGAAAGAAAAGTGGTGCCCTTAAAACACAAATTATGCATATAAGCAACAATGTGTGATCAGGAGAAAGAAACTCATAATAAAATGTTTTCAGGTCTGATAAATGCCTTAGTTTAAAGAACCTGCCCAACTAAGAGCCCAACTGCCTGACCTGCCCTACTACTCAAGGCCACACTTGGGGGTTGTACAGAGGGCTTTTCTGCAGAATCTGGTACAGTTAGGGTCACAAAGATGTCAAACCAATACAGAGCCACCAGACTGGTCCCCGCCAACTCAGAGTAGCAATCAGAATATCAAATACCAATATAAATAGGCATGCAGAAAGATTGCTATGAAACACTTGCTAAAAACTTAAAGGCTTTAATATAACCATTGCAGAAAACGAAACAAATTTCCTGTCTGTCCTCCTTCATGAGGACAGTTCAACAGACAGTAATTACAAGGGACACAGAGACACTGAAATAAAACACGTGACCTCACTAGCTGTATGTGACCAGGTCTGGTTACACTGAAGTTCATCAGATTCAGCTGTAGCCTGGAATATACCACACACTGGAAAACCAAAGACCAGAACACTCAAGCCTACATTTGAAACAAGAAGTACTCAAACGATTTTACAAATAGGTGCTTAAGCTTCCCCCCATCACAACCCCCAAAAGTGTGTGCAGTCAAGACAACAACACTGCAGTCCCAATGTAAAAGTTCTCCCTTATGAGGTGATGCATGTACGCTGACATCTAGAAGTGTCATTTTACTCTGAACATCAGTGCAGGCTGTTGGGGCTTCAGAAAAAAGAAACGGCAAGGAGAATTAGTTGCTGCCAAGAATAATTGCTTCATGTGCACCGAGATGTATGTGCAGTGTGCCTTGCTATGGCAATGGGCTGCAGGCGTACGAAGGATGCCAATGCTAAAGAAGAATAATTAGTTCAGAGGAAGAACTGAACTCCTGTTCATGCCTGTATCAATAGAAAACACTGTGAAATCTTTGCCCACGAGGTCCATCTCCCTAAACAAACACACAGGCATTCCGCCAAGGGAAGATGCCCTTCAGAGATAAAAATCTGACTGTACAAATCGACAGAAACATGCAAGGGGAAATGCTGCTGCATGGGATCAGAGCATGCATGCACTGGTATTTCTGTCTCTCTTGTTGAAGAAGTTTTATGTTGAAGGAGACAAAGAAAACCATGAAGCCTTTCGCACATATTTACAGTTGCTGTTGTAGACGGCAAACCACCTTGTTTTCATCTTGCACATTACAGAAAAGGAAAAAGCTATTTTGTCTCTGATTCAGACCATACTAATAGACAAAGGGAAGGGTTCTCATACCCATCTCTTAAATGCTGTAGCCCCTACGCAGTTCCAAGAACTTTTTACCACAAGGTATTGGCCATAGCACAAAATGGGTAACTACTGACATTGTACCAGACAAGACAAAAAGATTGGTTTTAATCTAAGAAAAAAGAACAAAAAGAGAAGAACTGACTTTCTCTCTGTGGTAATATGGAGTAAGTTTCCTCAGAGATAATGGGTACACAAACAGTTTCAGATGACTTCCACCCATCTCAGCACTCTTCCTTATTGCAGTATCTGGACAGTCATTGTACTAATTTTCAAAACTTTTAAGAGTCTTTGCACTCCTGTTTTTTTTCATTTTACAGTGGGGAAACTAAAACAAGATGTCCAAGACCACAGAAAGCATGAAGGGCAGAGCCTTATGTGACAGCTGAACTTGCTTCTCTTGAGCCCTTGGTGAATACCTTCATTTTCCAAACACTCCTTCTGTCTGACATCAGTGCAGTCTAGTAGGGATCAGGTATGCTGCAAAGCTAGCACAGGGACAAAGAGCTAACTGGAGATCGTAGAATCATAGAATATCAGCTTGGAAGGGACCTCAAGGATCATCTGGTCCAACCTTTCTTGGCCAAAGCCCATCCAGCTGAATCTTAAATGTGTTCAATGCTGGGGTCTCCACCACTTCCCTGGGGAGATCATTCCAATGGTGATTGTTCTCATTGTGAAAAATGTTCCTCGTGTGTCCAGTTGGAGTCTCCCCAGGAGTAACTTGCCTCCATTACCCACTCTCCCAGCCCATCCAGGTATTCCTGTAGGATGGCTCTCCCTTCCCAAGTGTCCACTCCTCCACTCAGTTTGGTATCACTCTATTTTCTGACTACATACCTAAGAGGAAAACATATTCTCCAGCTCCCTGCCGATAGTTTATTTACAATATCCCCAATACTCAGTTACTAGGTAAGAAGCGATTGTTAGGCAAACAAGTATGTTTAAAAGTATGGGTCAAAAGTCCTTTACAGAGAACAGCAGCATCAGAGAAAGGCATATTACCAGAAAATTATTCTCACTTGCCCAGAGATTTAAAGCTAAGACTAAATACAATGTACTTCTATAATATAGGAGTAGGGCAGGATGGGAAGAAAGCAGCTAATGAGAACAAGAAAGACTGTGAGAATGGGAAAGTGCCTTCACATCACCCCCGGGAAAAGGGGTTTCTCTGCATTTCTGGCTGTGCTGACCAAAGAGAAGGAGTCCACCCCTGTAAGCTTGTAGCAAAGAGGGATCTGCATTCCATCCTTCTAAACTTTGCACTTCTCCCTTCTCCAGTCTCCAGACCAAATCAGCTCAGCACAGCTGAGACCCATTTGCTCACCAAACAGTGAGAAATAATTTATTGCACCAAAGGAAATTGCTCTACTAATTGTCCTGATACTATTGGCTGCTAGTGCCTTCAGAGTACTCTTAAAAATTAGAAACAGTGAAATTTCTAATAGGAAGATATAAAACACTACCTGAATCCACTAAGTGCACTCATGTTCCACCTGAAACATGTCTCTAGTCCTACCTTTGCTTGGGCCAACTGCTGTTTTCAGGTAGCATACCTCTTGAACGTGCAAACTGGCAGAAATGAATATGTACAGCTTAGGGCTGAACTCTGCCTTTATTTCAGTAAATGTCATCAGAATGTCATGGAAACAGAGAATGAGTGGAGTCCTGAGAAGCTATCAGCTCTGTGTATAGCTGGAGAAACTTACCATTTCTCCCTGTTGCACTGGAATAAGGGAGGGTTGAAAGAAGTTATTAAGCTTCACCTAATCAACCAAAACAACAATAAGGCTGGAACCAAACAAAAGCTCAGATCTAGAAAGCTCTCCAATTTTGCAAATATAAATCCAATCTTCACATACAGTACCACAGCTTGAACTAGAGATTAGCTGCTTCTCCTGACTTCTAAGGCAGTTTGGATTTGGGACCAAAGCCATCCTACAGACACATCTCTAAAAAAAAAAATAAAATAAAATGAGAGGAGATCATGAAGGAATTGCAAAAACTCCTGCTAACACCTCTTAAACCTCATGACCCGAAATCCGAAAGCTACCTGGTTATTTCTATACCTGGTATTAGGAAGACTACTCCTGGAATATGATTCTGTTGTCCTCACTCTAAGACAGATGTCTGAAGTAGGAAACATTTCACAGAGATGATAAAAACAGAATTTGAAATCTGAAAGCTTTACAGGAAGATTGACAGCCTTGAGAACCTCTCTTCCTATCCAGTTTAGCCAAGAAAAGGTTAAGAAGTAACTTATCTAAAAGCACCTATATCAGGAGTAGTCTTTTGACAATATTTAGCAGGAAAGGAGATAATGAGATCTAATAGTTGGAAACTGAAGCTTGACTAATTCAAACTATAAATAGGGCACTTAAAAAAAAGCAAATAAGGAGGATAATTAAGCATTGGAAGAACATCTAGAGACCTTATATCCTCCCCATCGCTGAAGTCTTTATATGAAGAGCAGAAATCTTTCTGCAAAACATGCTGCAGCTCAAATGGGTATTGGACCTAAACACAGGAGTTACAGAGTGAAGTTCAAACTATACGAGAGATCATTTTAGGAATGCACAATGGTCCCTTCTGGCCTAGCTATGAATCTATACACTTTAAACAAGGGTTCTAATCATGTTTGGGTTGGTTGGTAACAGTGTTTGGATCAATACTGACTGCATACTGAGCTACAAAATACTATACTGACAAGGATTACAACCAGTAAAACGATGTAAACGTGCTCCATGTTGTTTATGACCTCAGACACCAACTTTGTGGAATACTATTCCACAGATATTTAACGACTGGTGTGGAAATACTAATGGGAAAGAAGCCTCCTTTCAAGTTTAAAAATGTGCCATTCAAAGAAAAGAGGAAACAAAAAAATCTAGGTGGAAGTTGGGTCACAACTAAAATGTTTTCACTGAGAGGAAGACTTACCACCTTCACACCACCTAGCACGCTGGCCAGCTGACAGGAAGGAAGCAGGTAGTAAACATGGTGTCCCACCCCTTTCAGTATCAAGGGTCTCTGCCTTCCTGCCTTGTGCATCTGCCAGACGCAGTGAGGAAGGCAGTGATTGGAAAGCCAGCCACGGTCCTAGCTCTGGAGAGGACAGGCAGTGGCTCTCACAGCAGAAGTAAATAGTACCAACTAATGCAACGAGGGAAAAAGCAACAATGACCAAAAAAGATCAAGATCTTGGGGATTAAAAGCACCAGTCAGTGGGGAAAAGAGCTGCTGGAGAAGAACTGCTTTGTGGGGGTTTTTTTGTGCCTAATTTTTGGGAAAAGCATAGAAATGCCCTGTAAGTATGGCAGCAAGTTGTCCCTGGGCTGAGGAAACAGGCCGGCAGCCACGTGCATGGACAAGCTGAGTCTGGGAGCTTGCAGATACTCAGGCAGTGACCAGACATGGTCAGAAATGCTGCAGCACCAGCTCCCATTCCCATCAGAAAGCACTGAAAAGGTACAGCCTGGGCTACGCTGCAACAAAGGCAGATGAGAGTAAGAGGCAGCAGCAGGCAGGAACAGGATCAAGCTGAACACAGCACGGGCAATGAGTGACCTTGGAGCAGAACAGCCTGGTGGCCAGCAACGGAGCGAGCATGGGGAATGACTACAGAAGCAGTGAGAGCAGCGTTTGCATCCAGAAAAGGAGTGTGCCTGGAAGACAGCTGAGGACAGGAATGAGAATGTCTTGTGGTAGACATGGCCTTTCTCTTCCCCTCCTCCAAAATCTCAAACCCAGTTGTCAGATGGCAACGCACAAATTTACATTTGGTCCTGGCCCTGCTGCTCGGCTCAAGTACCCCAGGAATGTGACACCTGACAAAAGTTTACTTAAAACCTCTTGATTTACATCAGAACTACTTCCCCTCCAAAAAGGAAAATTCCACTCTTCCTTGTCTCCATCCTATCCCACTAATTCAACACTCACTGGCCAACTGCCCTTGGCCTTTCCTATTCCTCAAACATTAAATCATCTCAGCAAGGAAGCGCCTGGCTCTTGCCTTGCCTCCAGCTCCAGTTTTTGTTCCAATGTCACTGATATGCCCTTTGCGGCATCCTTTTGTGCACAGATAAGCTCATTCTTCCTCCTTTCCCGCTGTCTCTGTCAGCACACACGCTCTGTAGTAGAAGGTCTGGGCACCAGGAGTATTTAATACTGAGACTCGTAACAACCTGAAAAATACCCACAGCACGAATGCACTCCACTTGCCACGGTTTGTGAAACTCTGACCTTTTGTTGCAACAACATCACTGAGCAATTCCTATACTGTGGAAGGAAACACAGCACTTCCCGTCCAAAGAAAACCTCCACATTTGTGCCTGCCATGAGAAATGAGCAAGCCAAATCCTTGACAGTGTGTGCAGGGAATCGGGGGGAGCATATAATGTACCGTATTTAAGAGTAATTTCCTTTGGTTAAAAATAATTTTCAGAAAAATCAAACCAGATAGAGCTTTAAAAAAAACAAACAAACAAACAACAAAACCAAACATAGTCAAAAGCCAGGAGGCTTCCCCATTCTCTTCCATAAAAATAGAAACACCTCCTCACCCTGCCCCGCACCCTCCTCAACCCAAGAAGGTAAGAAGGCTCCGTGCTGACACTCACGCAGGTGTGCCGGCAGTCTGATCGTGTCTTCTTCCATCCTGATCGCTCGAGGCACTGGGACATGTAGTGGTGACGAGGAAGTGTAATTTGGTACCGGGCTCACTGGAGGTGTGTACGAAATTCTTTCCTGCTGTAAAAAAGAAAGCGGGTGGGGGGGGGGGGAGGAGAAGAGAGAAAGAGAGAGGACAACGTGAACTTTGGAACAGAGGTGTGAAACCAAGGCAGGGGAGGGGGAAGTGGGTGGAAGGAAGGAAGTGTGCAAGTGTGGTGGGGGCGAGCAGCAGTAGCGATGCACCCGGCTGCCCAGGGAGCCACGGAGCGCGGCACGCTTGCGGCAAGCGCTGGGCAGGCAGCCTGCTGCCCGCTGCTGCAGCCAGGGGCCAAATCACTTTTGGGGCCATGGGTTTAATTTTCAAAAGGCCCATCAAGTTTCCAAAGGTCTTCTCAGAAATTGCCAGGGGAGGAAAGGGAAGTGACACACAAGTGGGGAGACTCTGAGGGTTTTACGCCGGTGAAAATCTGACAGCAACTCCGTGATACACGCATGAGTATCGCTACAGAAATTGCCAAAAACACTTAATCTTATGCTAACAAATCAGTCACGATCTGAGCACATTTATTAGGTATTTAACATTTTACTCTTTCATAGCATTTTAAAGACATTAGCAATTAGTTTTGTCTTTGCTGAAGAAAACCACACTCTATTACTAAAAACTACTTTATCTACCACTAACACGGTACTTTATTTTCTTGACTAAACTAGTTTACTAGCACTTTCTTTGAAGTAGTTTAACTTGCAACCAAATAAGTCAGCATACAGAAAGCAGCTACATAAGGACAGTCAAATAAGAGTTAAAGGGCAATTTGTGAATGTTGCATTAGTTTCATAGTTGTCACTGTTGGGTTTTTATTTCTGAAAACGTCTGCCAAGAAATTTAAGACTGAAACTTCATCTGATCTGATGGGAAAATTCTTCCATATTCTAAGCCTGGACTCCAATCACAGCACAAATTATACCCTTTGTAAATAAACGTAGCCACAATTTTACAGAAGCATAAAAGAAATCATTATCTTCTGCTTCCTGGAAGGCAGTACATGTTATTCCCCAAAACAGTGCTGCTGACATTTCACGATGGCAAAGAGTGTGGATTTACATCCACATACATACAGAAGCAGAAGCAGCTACCTTCATTTCAGAGCATTTGCAGGAGAGTACGTGTGTAGCTCCCCACCCTGACCCTGATCTCTGGCAAATTGAACAGACAAATTTTGTGCTGGAGCAAGGGTAGGTAATTACTCCCATTACGAACCACAACATTATCACAGCCACGCGGCAGGGAGCTAGACAGAGCCTGACAGAGGCACCTGCACCCTCACCGCCAAAGGGAAGGACAGGTTTGTACAACATGAGGAAACAATAACTAAATATACCAAAGCAGAAAACTCTTCAGGCAGACTAGGTGACATGTCCAGAAAGAGATGGGGCATGGAGCACTTAGAAAGTCTTGCATCTCTTAGGCACCACTCCAAAGCAAGCCCGGTTCATTCGAGTGCAAGGTGCTGCTATCAGCTTGCTGCTCAGGAGCTCAGGCAGAACCAGAAGTTTCGCATCAGCATCTGGAGCCCCACCACTACCCTAGAGACACCACTGCTGACAGTCATGGCAGAGAAGCCTGACAGCATGTGGAGAATAAACTGTTCTAACTATTTTGCGTTTAGGCAGAGTGGGAATACAGGCCTGGTTCACTCCACCATCACTATGTAATTTCTGTGCGTACAGCCTCTGTGGCTTTCCGCTCAGTACTTTTTAACCAGAAATTATCTGATCTGATGTTCCAGTCTCCCACAAAGCCCTTTAACATCTTCCTACGTCCACTCAGTTTCTTTCTATTCATCACTGTCCCGGCAAGAGCAACCCATTAGCTCACATGGATTTAGTTTTTCTTAGTTAACAAACCAGGATGTTCATTGCGATGTGGTGAAAGACACACCTGTGGAGCTACAAAACATTATTTTGCTTTCAACTTATGCAACTCCTTCCCTGACCCGAAACGGCTGACTCTACACTTCACATTCCCGCGAGGTGCAGCTCTCCGTGCCCGTTCTGCAGTCTTGCTGCCCATTTGCACCTTCTCATCACCGGTGCGTATACCAGCAGTTCGCAACCAGACCAGCCACTTCCTAGCATTTCCTGCTGCGATCCACAGCTCAGATAATCGAGCCACACTGCAGCTGCTCGTTTTGTTTATTGAACGAGATATTTATAAAAAGAGGAACGCTTCTGAAACATAGCCACACAGATGCCTGCCTCTGCAAACAGGCAGTGGGGGATAGATGGGAGACCTGAAGGCCTTTTCCTCCCTTGCAAGGAACACAGGATACAGGCTCACCTCAGGTCCCATTTCACACTCAGAAATATTGAATCACCGCTGCAAAGACAAGGGCTTCTCGCTGTCCAACAGCAGGAGGAAAGTGCAAGCAGAAGACAAAACTAAATCCAGGACCCCGTACACTTCCCTCAACCCTGAGGAGGTGCTGTATCAAACTTAAAGACATGACGCTTCCAGTACCTGCTGTCTTTCTCTCTGCACTCATCAACCTCCTAAAGGCATATGGTAACCTGAATTATACCAAGGCAGTTGCATTGAGACTTACCCTTATAAATAAATACATTTGATTCACTGTTTCCTAGTATTCGTAAGAACAGTACAGCAAAAACGACAAAGAAGTTGTGGAAATGCACAGTTATTTTTTTCCCCGCACACCTTGGACGTCCACAGTAACGTGAACTTGCAGAACACATTTTACAGGACACAAAGGGGAGTTAGCTATCTGACTCTTATTAGTGCCTTTGAAATGCCCTCTCTTGCTAATCCTGCATCCATTTTTTTCCAGCACCTTTAACCCAAAAATCAAAGCAATTTACAGACATTAGGTAAGTCTTTTTCTTTTTATGAGACACACAGACAACCTGAGTTACAGAAAGAGCAAAGCTCAAATGAGCTAAGTAATTTCAGAGTTAAGCTGTCTTGAAAAAAGACAGCATGTGCCTCTCAAGGGCAATATATTTAACAAGTGCATCCTGAAAGAGTAGACCTTGTAACCCTCCTGGCCAGATTTCCAAAAGGTGTGGAATGGTAATGTCACAGCGAGGTCAAGGCACTGGGTTTGTGGAAAAATGAGTTTCATCCCTGTTTGCAGCATGAGTCAGTAACATGGCTGGATGCAGAATTGCAAACATCAGTCCAGTTCTGCAACCTACTGTAGCTCTGTGCTTCAGCCACACACAACTCCCAGCCGACACAGACACGTGAATGCACAAGGTCACCTTTGCTCCTCCAGGCTTTTTGAGGCTTTTTAGAGTCACGCTTCCAGGAAGTACCTGTTGTGCTCACACCACTGAGAACAGATTTGCTGTAATCATCACAACACCAGAACTGCCTGGTGTGTCTCTCTATGGGATCCATGAAGCAAAAACTTGGCTCATATCTCGTGCTTCTAAGGTTGTTCAACCTTAGGAATTTCTCTGAAAGCATTGCCTAACCAGTCAGTTTAATATTTTCCTTTGCATTAAGGCCAAGAAGAGATGGTTCAATGGTAAAGTTGTTCAAGCAACAGCTCAGGAGCTTAGGAGGAAGGACAGGTGGTATTGGTAGCAGAACTAGTATCAATCTTGCGTGTACTTGAGCAAACAGCCTTGCTGCAGCTTAGTTTACTGGTAGAAGAGATTACATGGATACACATTTGGTGTGGTCCTTTAAGATTATTGGTGCTGAGTGCTGGGGAAGAGTTTGGTATTACCACATTCCAGATCCATCATCTGCTAGGGGACTCTATAAACATCTAAACCCACAAGTGACCAAATGCTCAGCCCCGAACAACTGCCATATATAAGCAACTTCAAAATAGCAGGTCCCTAGTATTTTGCAAGTAGACACAATGAAGTGGATAAAACAGTTGGCAAATTGCTTGCCGTCATCGTTTTTGAAAAGCTTCTTCATCTCACAGTGACTCAGGGAAGTTTCACAATGGAATTTCACCTTAACTACAATAATTGAAGAGACGCATGAAGTCAGCCTTTATGGAGACCCTCCTTGGGGTTTACTCGAGTGGCTGGTGCTCCAACAGTGCCACCTAGACAATGAGACAGGACTGCTGAGAGTGGGTCATGCTTTCACCTGCCCCATCTAGCAGAGAGAGATTGAAACACGTGGTTAAAAATTGAGGTAAGCTATGGTTTTGTTCTCTTTGTAGCAGAAAAGTACAACTATTAAACATCCAGGTGCTGAGAAAGCATTAGATCAAACCATCCTGTCTAAAAAAGGAAGGTAACTCAAAAGTCATATTGATCATGACTACCTAGTAGGAGCGTACATTAACAGCTGACTAGACTCCCAAAGCCATCAACGCACACACTGGTTTCAGTGTGAAGAATCGAGGTAGACCCTTTACAGACAAGATCTACTTGAACTGTTAGAAAATTCTATCAGAAACACAAATAACTCATATTTCTAAAACAATAATTTCAAAGTAGCAAAACTACATTTGTAAGTTACCTCTTAAAAAAAGTCTACCAGTTGAGGATGTGCGAGGCTGCAAGTAAAAATAGCTTCATGCCTTTGCTAAAATTATGCCCTTCTAAACTCCAAAGCAGCAGCCTTTGTTGTGAATGTTCTTCAGCTTGCAGTCTGATAGTCTTTTTGTCCCTTTACTAAGTTCACTCTGGTGGCAAGCACAAAGGACATACATGTGTTTGCAGAAATGAAAATAAAATATGTAAGAAAGCACGCTAAGCAAGCCCTCGGGTTGTCCCAATGACACGACTACTCCAGTAGCTGGAGAGGTGGTATAGTAAGACAACTTTTTTTAATTGCTAAAGCAAAGATCTGCATTACCTATGCAGCAGTTTCAGGAAACCAAAACAGCCAATGTGGTCTGCCAATACCCTGCGCTGGGCAGAAAAGGCAGCTGACTCTTACCACTCGGTAAGCACTTACTCCTATACTGCATGTAACGATACTACACAGGGCAAAATTAGCCAAGAGTGAAAGCTGACACGCATTTGCCCCCCAGGCTGCTGGTGTACCTGTGCCACTCACTTCGTGCCTGTCTTGTTGTGTTTGCTGTTTACCTTCACTTCTCCAAGCAGCCCAGGCTCCCCCTGCTCCCCAGAGAAGCAGGCGTTACCGCAAGGTAGAGGTACAGCGATTTGTGCTGCAATAACTATTGGGAACCAACAGTTCAAAGTAAAAGAGGGTGAAGTTACCTGTTGCACTCTCACAGGCCATCCTTGCTTACTTGCAGGACAGCGGTAGCAGAATGCTGCTGTAAGGGAAGCTTCCAGCTCCCTGGGGATCATCCCATTTACCCTGCTCCAACTCCTCGCCTGTAGGACGCGCACTCAGAGAAGGCAGCACTAGCAGGTATGCAGATGTTCTGGTGCCCTTTTAGATTTTTAGGGAAGCCCTAGGTTTAAAAACTCCTGAATAACATGCCCTTGGCTTGTGTAAATCCAGGTTTGAAACATGGTTGTAGCTGTCAGGACACAACACTGGACACAGTGTTGTTCTGGATGCAACAGAGGATGTTCAGCTCTGCAAGGACATGGGACCAGGGCTGCTGTCTCTTTCAGCAAGCACACTGAGGCTAGGGAAGTGGAAAGCCAAGCCAAGGGACTAAGAGCTTGTGGGAGCCTGGGAGGGTCTGTTTTTGCTACTGTGGATCCTCCCAGGAGTAGATACCTTGGGAGAGTAGAGGGGAAAAAAAGGCCTTGGAGAAAAGGGTTGTTGGGGGGGAATGAGGTGCTTGCAGGAATGATTCAGAAAGACCTGCATGTCTGGGCACTCAGCAGGGCAATGCCAGCAAACCAGCTGCAGAGTAGCACAGAAGATAACAGCAAGAGAGTCAAGTAAGTTAATCATTGGGGAAGCAAGTGAGGGGAAGAGGAAAGGGAAGCAAGACAGTATGCAGCGTTCACCAGTGTTTTGTATGCAACACTATAGCTGGATATGAAAGTCCAGGAGATCCCTATGAGTAACAAGGTCTAACACAGGGAGGAGGGGGGAAATCAGAGTCCCTAAGAGACTGCATGGCACCAGGGACACAATTGAAACACGCTGGATTTTGGTCAATCTTGTATTATAGCTTGCATACTCCAGCTTCTGCCGGGGACAAAGGATCAGGCTCCTGAAAAAGCAATGTAGAGCTCTGCAGTACCACGGTATGAATTAAACTCTCCACTTCCCTCCCTTCCCCTAGTGCTGTCGTCTTTTTAATTTCCATGGCAGACTTCTCCTCATTTTTGATCCCATTAATATAGCAATTCACGTCAAATCTATAGCAGCATAATCAGCGCACTATCAGTAATTAGAGAAATTAAAACAAACACAGCTCTCTGGAATGGACCTTATGCAAAGCAGCACTGGGAAAAGATTAACATCTCATTTCCTGCGCAGAGAGCAGAGATTGTCTCAGTGACCTTAGTGATTTTGTGAAGTTCAGTCCCTCCCTGCCTCCTCCCTTCAGCCTGCCTCTGACGAACCTCTCAGCACAAGGGCAGGGGATGGCTACCCTCTCACGTCTCAATCCTTACCCAAGGAAATAAAAAAACAAACGCAGAGGTGCAACAGTTCATCACAAAAGGGAAGGGGAAAGGAGACAGTGAGGAAGTCCACGCTTCTCCCAAAATGATTATAGCCGCTGTTCTAATTAAATTAAAATAGTACAGACAGCAATACTGATGCACTCAACTGTTGTGAAAAGGCAGCTTGCGGAGGTCAATGTCGTTGTTGAAAATGCCATGATACGGCTGCATTATTGTCTAAGCACTGCAAAATACCTCAAATTAGTGAATATAAATGAAGCAAAAAACTAGCTGAACCACATGCTCAAAAACTATTTATTCACTGAGGTCACTGCTAATATGGGGAATAAAGAACATAGGCTGTGGGAAGATAGTATCAGGTAAAACTACAAGATAATACTAAGGCAAAAAGCTTAATAAGATTCAGGAAAGGATTAGTCATTTATATGAATAATAAAGAATGTTATCCACAGATACCCCAGCTAGGCAGCACAAAATATGTATGGGAGACAGATTCTGGTTCAGAATTTGGAAGTGGAATCATCATACTCCAAACCAGGAGTACAGCCTTATCTATTTGAAGTGGGAGACCCTTCCACCCAACCTTCTGCAGTGAGGCTCCAAGAAGAGGCTGTAAAGCTAGGATTTGGCCCATCTGACCTATTACTTCAAGGCAGAAGTCAGCCATGGCCTGATGTTAGGAAACTGTCTGCCCCCGGCTTCTTTCCACATGTGGCTCCAAAATTTGCGTTATGGGGTTATCCCTGCAACATTCCTCCAAAGAAATTGCTATCAACCTCTGTTTAAGCAGGGCATGGAGAAAGGTGGGCCACTGCTCTGATCCACAGGACAACTCCTTTTGCAGCTACCACATGATTTTTTTAGCAAGCTAGTTTAGCACAAAGCACCACACAAGGCTCAAGAGAGAGAGTTTATTGCACAGCTGGAAAAAAAACACGTGAGGCTTTGAAGTACTGTGGTCAGTGAGTAAGCCGCAGGGAAGCAGGGAGGGCAGTAGAGAAAGACTTTCCAGGCTTAGATATCTGTGCGTCAGAGATATTTCACTGCATCTTTTTCGCCCTGTCTTTTCTAAAAACAGGGAGTGCTGGGGAGCCTCATCTCTGTGACATACGGTGGTTGTACAACCCTGCCTGTACGCGTGGGAATTCACACCCTGAACACCCATGACTGGAGTCATGCGCTCATTTCAGTGCAAAATTTCTGGAGGCCATGAAACTGAGATGGGAAAACTAAGGGGAAACATGGTGTACAGGGAGCTGCCCTCTCTCCTGTTATGGGAAAGGAGAATCCCAGAGCTGCTCTGCAGCACCTCAGGACTGGCACAGCAGCACAAGTGTTTTCACCCAGTTGCAAGTCACAAGGATACTATGTGTTCTTTCATTTCCAGGACAAGCCTCATTTCTGGTCTTTCTGCAAGGGATGGGTGTTGCTTTCCGAACATTTTTACTGAAGCTACAATTAGCGTGAACAGAATCCTTTGCAACAGGGGATATCAGGTATTTCCATAGCACGAAGCACAGGTCAGACCTGTCACATGGACGAAGTCAACTCATTCACCGCCATGGATTATCTACATGCCCATCAGTTAAGTAGTGGAAAAATCATGGGAGAGTAATTCACATTAAAGTCATAGTTTCTTTTAATCTTCAGTCACTGAAGGAAACGAAATTCCTGAGGAGCTACAATGCTCTCAAATATGCATTTAAAAAACATAATTTAAAAAATGTAAGAAATGACCCTTCTTGGTCCCATTGCACAGCTAGACTCTGCTCCCATCTATACCTGCAAAATTCTCCCATGATTTTTTAAGAACAGTAATTCTGGTCCTGGTTTACATTAGTGGAAGTAAAGTCCACACATGGGTCTCTGTCTTCTCCAGTTGAGTCACTGAAGTTTACTCTCTCGCTCCTTAGCTACATGAAATGTTTGAACCTGAGGGTGAACAGTGTGTATATATGCCTGTTTGGAAACAAATTGCATCATGATATGCTATAATTATCTGCTACCATTTGAAAATACAGACACACCCAAACATCAGCTACTATAGCAAACTGGAGAGAAGCTGTTTATGTGCAATCACGTAGGTGCCTACTCTGGTACGCATGAGAACGTCTCTCCTCTATGAAGAAAAGTTATCTGCTGCTGGAGGCACTGAGAAGACAATCCTGATCACAGGCATGGGTTCTGGCATTGAAAGACCATTTCAGACCAAAAAACTGGTGTACCCACTTACTATGCTGTGACACAACAGTTTAATCCTGCAAGGCTGACATCTTTATAATTTTCCTCACCAGCAAAACAAAACACTATTGGCATACACATCACCATCACATTTTCATGACAGTGTTTCATCACGCTTCAGACTTCTGGCAGACTTTCCATGAAAAAGGACATACCAAATACACAGAGAAACCTGGGGATGCCACGACAAGGTCTAACCACACACCTTACAGTTGTTGCTATCTAAAGGTTCAAGTGGTGCAAAAGTAACCCAGCATATACAGCACGGCAAGGAGCGTGCTGTATCCCCTTATTTAACAACACCCTTAAGTAGGTAAAAGCAACTTTCCAGAGGGAATCTACAGCAGCCCAAGAAGGAGATAGCTATCATAAGGGCTGTTGGAGAAAAAAAACGGGTAGGTCCACTTCGGTGCTCAGGAAGACTGAACAGAATCCACAAAGAGAGAAAGATGACCAAATAAAATACACATTCTCAAAAACTTAGCTAGTCCAGAAGCAAGCGGCGATGGATGTTTGCCACTATAAAGTATCAGAAGGATTCAGATTATCTGACTTCCAGCACATTAAATGCAGAGGGAGTTCCTAAAAAGGACCATACTTGCACTGACCTTGTCTACTGTACAGAAACTGGATATGGAAGAAACATCAAATTACGATCTTCCACTCCCACTGTCTTTCACTTACTCCAGCCACTTTAACATGAACAACATGAGATCAGTGGGACTAGAAAGGAAACTCTAGCTGACAAAGGATACTATATAAAAAACAGCTGGTAGAATTTCACTTAGAATACTGCATCCTGCACATTTGCGGGCTCTTCATTCTGCATCATATCTATACACACACAGCACTATATATGCAAGATAGACAAGTTTTATGAGAGTCAGAAGGTCTACCTTATAAGGAAGGAATAAAGGAACTACAGAGGCGGAGAGCAGTATGACAGATACGGGTCAGCAGTCAAAGGAAATAAAAACAGAGGAAAGGAAAGATAATCTGGAATACATATTGCAGAAGGATGAACTAATGATAAGCTGTGATTAAAACATTAAGATGCAATGAGAGACCACTGAAGGAAGTTGACTTACATCAAAAGAAATAAAGGCTGCAGGCAGGCCAACCTGTACAACAATCAGGTTATTCTTCACAATTTATTTAACAAGCTATTTAGCAGCTTTAGGAAGATCCCTCTGGTTAGCAGGCTATGGCTATGAGAATGCAAACCAGAAGAAATGGAACCTTTTGCCGATCAATGCATCAAACACAGGATATTACTAAGAAAAAGGAAATAAACTACTTGAGGGATAGCTTGAAGCACAACAAAATCTTTTCTTTCCTCTAGAACACGGTCCTTTTCCAGCACAGAACCATTGTGATTGGCAGAACATTAAGGAGATGTTAAAAAATATGTTTGTACAGAAACAGCTGGGGATGGTACAGCATATCTGATTCAAAAGAAGAAAAGGTGAGCTTTCACATGTGTTTGAAAAGAAGCTGAAGCTCCTGAGCAAACCATCCTTTTAAGGTGTAGGTGACAGAAGGAGAGCAGAGCCTGAATTCAACAATATGGTCTGTATTCCAGGGACAATGACAGGGTCGGGTGATGGCTCTTTATTAAATGCTTTCTCCTCCATTAATGCTGCACACTCTAATGATTTGGCCATTACCATTAACAAATCTGCAATGTCCCTGCCTGGAGCTAATAAGTAATGAACTAAGCGGGTGAATATTGTGTTGTGTAAGGAGAGCTATTAGCAATCCTTTCCCAACTGCTCTGAAAACAAGAGATGCCTTCCAGGTACAACGTGTCCCTGTGACAGGGTACATCCCACACAGACCTTATTCCTTCACTCTGGAAATTCCAGTGGCACTCCCAGCACTCAGAAGGAGGACAAGAAGTGGATCACCCCCTGCACAGTGCTGCTGTATGGGGCTGGGTGGCAAATGCCATACTGCAAAGCACAGGAAAAAACAAGCTCCACAAAAGTGGCTTGACGAGAAATGGTGAGATGGATAAGAGTCTGTTCCTAGACTTGCTGCTGACTCTCCAAAACAAGTTGTGGCATTACTGCAGCCCTCATAGCCTTGGTCGTGCCAACAGGGCAAGGGGATAATGCTGAGTCCACAGGTCATGCTGTCAAACTCCAGGATGGCTAAGCACGAAAATCTGTTTAGCTGCTCTCCTTCTACCATAGCTTTTCCTGTCTGTTAAGTTCCCCAATTGCTTTAATTGTTCCTTTCAACATATGCATCACTTTTTGTTCTTCCTCAAATTATTATTTTGTTTTAGCTCATAATCCCAAAGCATTGGTTATGATGTTGCTCCTGGCAGAAGAGAAGTGCTGAAGTTCACTCTGGTTATCTTTGGCTCGTTTTCACAGCTAAGCAGTGATGGTTCACAACCGAATGGACACTGTAGTGAGAGCCACTGCACCCTTACCAGAAGACTGCTTATGAGCTTCAAATATTGCCTCACTACATACGGGACAGGTTTGGAAACTGGGCCAGTTGAAGTGGAGTAAACTACAGCCACCTTTAAGAAAAAAGAGTAAAGTGCTAGTCCTGGGCCCATTTTGACTCAAGCTGAAGGCTTGTTCACAGTCCTTGTTATTACATTATTTAAATATGTCCTATAACGACTTTATCACTTTCCTGCAATGAAGAGAAGCATTCTTACACTCATCTTTACAACTGAAAGGACCAAAACATATGCAGATTAGGTGGATGGGTGCTGAGCAAAAACCTACTTCGACACCTTAGAAAATAATATTCTCTCCTAAGAACTCTAATGAGATCTGAACCCAATTGTTAGGATGTGACATTTATGCAGTGATAGCACTCAGAGACAAACTGAACCACAGGGTCATTGTCCAAGGCACAGAAACACTGAGCGGAGGACAGCCCTGAAGAGCCTAAAGCCAAAATAGTCAAGATAGAGAAGCACTTGACAAAGGATCTTTTAAAATCCTATTTTACAATGAGAAACAGAAGTGCAGGAAGAAACAGCAAGTTGCCTAAATCCCATTTTGAACCCTCTACCTGCACGGCTGTGTTCCCGAGGTTATGTTGCTGCTCTGGAATCATAAGGATGAGCTACAAGAGAGTAGTAAAATGACATGGGTATTGTGCAAAAGCTCTGAGAGGGAATAATTTCACTTTGCATTTTAGCATTGATTTTAAATACCTTCCCCATAAGCACTTCTGATTTCTAATGTTCCTCCTTGTTAAAGCACTGACTGAAATCTTTCAACTCACAAGTGGTACCAGAGATAGCCTGCATTAGAAAAGAGCTGTGAACCCATTCCAGAAACACATCCCTCCTCTGCCACAAGAATCAGGACAGAGGCACTCCAACCCTTCCCACGGTTATGCAACAGCACATATTCAGTTAGGAAGGCAGGTCTCCTTACCCAACCCAACTCACAGCTAAATGGCCTTAAAAAACCAGCATAGCTTCCTGCTGGCACAGACAAGCAAAACAGGGGGGCATCAATCACCCCCATCCAATCAAGCAGGGTGTGTTTAACACTCAAGCTGAGCTGTGAGACTGTCAGAGATGAGGGAAGGAAAAAAAAAAAAACAAACAACAAAACACTTCTTCTGTTCCTACAGCCAAGAAGGTGACTGGGACAATTGCCCAAGAATAGGAACATTCCCAGCATTTGAGGACACACATGTTCTTTCAAGCACGCATCCTCCAGCCCCTTCCACCACATGCCCTTCCCCACAGTCCTGCGCACACATACTAATGGCTGAAATTTTTGTCAGGGGAAAATTAGCTGGGGTTTTTTTTTTTGTTAAAGCTGGCAACAAAGACATGAGACTTTTCCTGGCATTTCTCCTGTTTATACAGGACCTGCCAAACCGGTTGTGTGATTTTTATGCTGCTTTCTTTTCCATAAAGTCCTTCGAAAGGCAGAATAACAGAAAGCAAATAAGGAAAAAGTTTGGTTATATAGGTCCAAAGATCAACCCTTGGTAATACAGCTGAAAAATAAAAAATTAACCAGAATCTTGAATTTGTTTCGAATATCCAAAGACGACAGTTGTTTATTACTAAGACTGTGAAGTAGAGGATTTGTTTTGAACAGTGAGAGGCAGTTCCATTTCAAATTGTTTAACATCTAAATAGGTAAATTATGCAGCAGATAAAATGAGAAAGGGAGGCACAGAGCAGTCAAATGAACTGCTCAAGGTAAGCAGAGCCAGGGACAGAGAGCAGGTCTTCTGAGCATCCCCCTGGTTTCCTGCACATTAGCTCATGCCACTTCCCCTGTGTACATGTGCCTAATTCCCAAGGCTGGGCTACCCCGTGTGGACATCCATGTGGATGCCTTACCTCCCACACCAAACAGTTCCTAATCCCAGAAAATTATGCTGCTTTATCTTCCTGCAATGCACTAGACAAAAAATAATTCATCAGTTGCACCTGCCTGGCTATAAGTCCGCTGACAGGGATCTCAAGATCAGAAGTGGTAACAAATTCTATAGTAAACATTTCCCTCAATGCAGGCAATCTTACCAAAAATCAAAACGTTGCACCAAAAATAGCCCTTTCAATTACTACGTAGGGGATTTTTTTAATGTTGAGGTTTGTCGGTTTTGGTTTTTTTTAGAGTAACTTATCTCAAGCACAGCAGCACGTTGCTGCTACACTTTCCAAGTGGAACATTTGATCTTCGATTCAGAAGAAATTTCTGTTTCAATATTAATTTTGCTATCCACATTCAAAATCCTGAAGCAATAATGTGCAAGTTTAGCCTTCTGTTCGGAGTGCTCTTGTCTTGCTCTAACGTCAGAATTTCCCTGCAGAATGAAAATGCTATGAGCATGAGAAGAAAAAAAAAAAAAAAAGAAAAAAAGAAAAAAAATCAATCCAGTGTACCAAACCAGCCACTGAACCCACACAGCCCCGGGTGCCGGCTGTTTACTCAGGTGTCCCTATCTTCTCCGATGGCACAGAAAGCACGACCTTCCCCTCCAACACTCACACACCGCTCTCTCACCTATGAGGCCACCTAGCACACACGAAGCCTGCCCCTCGGTTTAACTGCCACAGTAAATAGTCATTTTCACCAGGTTGTATAATAAAAGGATGAGATAAAACCTTAGGCAAATAAATGGGCAAAGTTCAAGCTTACAGTTGCTCCTCATGGGCCACTTTGGAGCTGACACACCTGCTTCTTTGGCAACCGGTTTTGCTCCCGAAGGCTTGGGCTTTGCAGGGCTGGGTGATGTGCTTATACAGGATCTGCCTGTCAGCCAGAAGGATCCCAAAGCGATTTACAAAAACCTTTATGAGGGATTTACAAGCTCGCTGCACAACAAGTGAACAGGCACCACTGCTTACATACCTGCAAGCAAAAAAAATATTCACCAAGTTCCAGTTACATTAGAAAGGCAGCTGCTTGGGAGCCCTTAAAATCAGCTCAGATGAGAACAGCCAGCCCTCCTGACCCTGTGAACCCCACGGAAACACCTCCCCTGTAGCTGTAAGCTGTCTAGAGCTGGTCCAGCTCCCTCTGTGGCCACCATAGAGGGGGTTCAATAGTAATATCTACATATATAACCACACAGCAGTGTGAGAAAGAATCCCTCATAACAGCCTGGATGCTTAAAACTTGTGTGGATCAGACTTCATGGGCATAACGCAGCCATCCTACATAGACTCCTCCACTACAGCATGCATCCTCAAGACGCTTTCAGGCTCAGACATGCAGACATCACACTGATGGCAAGCATGGCTCCTCGCGCCAGAAGAATCCAGTCTGAATTGGACGGAATGGTGCACACTGTATGCACGAAGGGATGATACCCACACGACAAACTCATCATGCAACCCACAGCCACTCCACTTGCCTCCTGTCTGCTTACACAGTGCTAAAATAACTTAACTTTGTGAGCTGCCACGGACAACTGTACTTCTTTCTTTATTTAACCCAAATGCTTCTCCTCTTCCTATCGCCATCCAGACTGGAATCCTAGCAGTAGAAATGCAATGATCCAAGGGCCCAGACTGGAAATGCTAAAGCTACTAACACATTTAAAGGCAGAGTAGCCTGGTTTGTACAGAAACCTAAACTTTTTGTTGGATTAGTTGATGTAGGTGGAAGAGCGGACAGGCTCCAGGCAAAGCTCTGCTATCTTTCAACACGTGCACGTACACTTACGTTATACATGCATATCGTTATATATTGCCATTGCAACTTTAACCTTAATGTCAAAATTTATAGCAATAATCAAGAACCTGTGTGAAACTCATCTCAGCTTGCAGGTGTGTAAAAATAAATGCAAGATGTTAATCTGTGATGTTGCATGAACTAATCTTAAAAAAAGAAAAAGCGAGCAAGCATGCGCATTCCTACTGACGTAGGGAACTACAGGTTTTGCTTTAGTTCCCTGGAAATTGCAAAAGTAGGAAATGGAGATACTGGTATCTTTAGTGAGCAGAAGTATCTGCTCCTATAACTTGCAATAGTTGGCCGGTGACATACGCTACAGTATGACAATACCCCTTGCCATAGCTAAGGCCGTAATTATAAAACAGCAGAGAAAAAAAAACAACAAAGCCCTTGTTGGGAGATACACATAGCACCCTTGGGACAACAGCAATTATTATTAGATATACACAGAGCTCCCAGTTTGGGGAGAGAATGAGGAAGCCTGTCACTAAGAGACAAGTAAGAGTTTAGGGGCACAAATTCTCTAGCACATGGGAGTAAAGAAAAATGGGAAACACTGACAGCTCCAGATACAGCAGAGAACACAGAAAAGAATCAGATCTCACTGATGAGATGGAAAGGAAATACAAGACACCCGTGAGAGGAAGTGGGAGGAAACACCATGAGCTCCCTGGTCTGTTAAACCTTACCTTCAAGGTTTAACTATAAAAAAACTATAAAAGTCAGAAAAAGCATAAACACCTATTTTATTAAAGGTGGTGGGGGGTTTTATGCCCTCTCTATGGAAGCATGAAGTTCTAAAGGCGCTAGATGTGCAGACTTCAGACAAAGCTGCAAATCCAAATACCTCAGCAAGTCCTACAGAACAAGGACCAAAGTATGTGTGTTCACTATTCAGAATACCTACAGGTGCCTAGAAATACAATGAAGAAAGCGGTTTGGGGGTTTTTTTTGCTTTTGTTCAGTTTTTTTTTTAAGAAAAACATTTTATTCCACACTCGCAGCCTAGCAAAATTAGTCCTTCTGATTAAACCAAAGTTGGGAGATTTCTTTCGGTCATTGTGGATCCATTAACACCAGCTGCATCTGAAAAATTACTTAGACAAAGCTGCCCCCATTCTTTATAGAGACACAACTCAGTGCTAAGCTTGCAATAAAACTCATTGCTATGCTAGGGGTCATCTAGAGGGTTTTATGTCCTGTATTAATTCAAACTAAATTATCTCAGTATGTATGAGAACAGACACTACACAAATCCTGCACCAAACATACAGCATGCCATCGGTTTCAAAAGTGGTTTTCAAAAATTTCAAAAGCCTACAAAAATCACCCAAAGCAGTTGTCCTGAAGCAAATGTTGGCTAGTAAATTTTACAACTGTGTTAGTTAATGGGAGTCAATTGTAATCTCTTAGTTTCAATTTATGCTGGACCACAAACTTCTGGCCAGTTAAAGCTCAGGGTTTAGTAAACAACTGCAGGGATTTAATTGCTGTTCCTTACCACCCCGCCACCAGGAGTTACAATCCCGAAGCAGACTAGGCAGAAGGGAATGCATGAATGCTCTTTATCTGCTCCAGAGCAAAGTCCAGGGGCTTACCTGAAACCACTGGGGGCCCAAACCCAATCAAAAGTGACCCTCAGGTTAAACAGGGGCATTTGATTAGCGACACACAGTGACTGCATCAGCTGCTGCAGAGTTAATGTAACTAGGATTGCTCACTCTCTACTACTTCCTTAGGTTGAGCTTTGTCGACAAGGAGTTTCAACCACTTCAGCTCAAGGAGAAAGCAACACTCTAGTGGAGATAAGGATGTGCATATAAACAGAAGGGGGGAAACTGGAATCACAGAATCACAAAATAGTAGGGTTGGAAGGGACCTCTGGAGATCATCTAGTCCAACCCCCCTGCCAGAGCAGGACCACCTAGAGCAGGTGTTCTAGTTACAAGGTATACTGCCAGAGCAGTGAGGACAAATCTTTTAGTGGTCAATCTCTCAAAACATTTTGTATTTTCTTTTGCACTAGAAGATGCAATTTAAGGCATGCAAACTATACCACTCTTCAAAACCAACTATCAAAAAAACCCCCACATCATACTCCCCAACTCAAAAAATGTAGCACAAGTGATACAATCTATGTTTTGAATATTACATACATATTTAAAGTATTTATCTCCCCTTTGCTCATATCCACAGATGATTCCTAAACTGGCAGCCAACTTGTACAGTGATGAGGGTAATCCCAGGTGCAAGTGCTTTGCTCCCTGACACAGATTTACACGGGCAATTTGTATCATTAAAGAACATCAGCATCTACTTGACTATTTGCCTATCTAACATTCTCTTTGTATCTTGTTCTACCTATCATTTTCAGATTGCTGTTTCAGAGAACAAGGGGGGGGGAAGCTTTGTTCATTTCTACACACTGACACCAAATCTAGGCCAAGAGAAGGTAAATCATCAACACCCAGAGAGTCAGGCCCAATTTCTAAACGTATACATAAGGCTGTAGTTGTCCATGCTAACTACTATCTGCCACACCCGTGTAGATAGCAAAAGCCTAAATAAGCTTTGATGGCTCAGGAGCAGGGCCTGACTGAGCTTTGAGAGCAGAAGACATAAGGCCACATGCATCCTCTCTGCTCTTGCAACTGCGCTTGAGGTTATGATTCTCTGCTGCATCTGTGCAAACTTTGGCTAAAATGTCATCTCAGTCTTCAGAAAGTTCAGGACTACATAAACAAATGCACACCTTATTATTCCATGTGATATATGACCACTTTAAGGATGACTGTACAGACGGTCGATGTCATACACTGTTTCATTGCTGTCTTTCAGCCAGAATTTAGAAATACTAATTCAAAGACTTCCGAAGCCAATGTGGGGTGGGGATTCTTACAGGGAAAAAAAAAAAGCAAACAAACACAAATTATTTCTTCAGTTAAATTTTACTTACACTGACACAACAGATCTCCTTCATCCTTGTAAACCCCCCAAGGTCTACCTGAACTTTGGTCTCATTTTCTTCAAGTTTCATGCAGAAAACGGGCTTCCAGACACTGAATGTGGTTTTGTCCCTTTAAAAGTACTTGAACCATAGATAAAACAAACTTTGATTCTTCTTTCTCTCCTTACCATGGGGATGGCTGTTGACAGTTCTCTTCACAGCTTGCCACTGCTGAAGTGCGTCTAATGTCAGCCACGGTAAGTTTTCAGGTGGGGAATTAGCAGCAGGGGCAGAGGGATTCTGAAGACGCAAAAGACGTCATTTGTAATGAAAAGCCATTGGAGAAATCTCCTGCCTCTCTCAACTCTGCCAAAGCAGAATTTTGTGAAGTAAAAATCTTGTCCAAAGTTTCTCATCAGTGGCTCTACAGAGGAAATATTACAACATATTTCCTTTTAAACCGGTG
Source organism: Eurystomus gularis (assembly GCA_013400335.1). Lineage (NCBI taxonomy): Eukaryota > Metazoa > Chordata > Aves > Coraciiformes > Coraciidae > Eurystomus > Eurystomus gularis. The sequence continues at coordinate 27,833 of VZZY01006249.1, read as the reverse complement.
TCAGCTACTTCTGCCAAACATCATGGAGCCCTTAATAGTTCAGCACCAGACAATTTGGGGAGGCAGCTAAACCATTGCACAAGAGAACAGACCCAACACTGAAGAAAAAGCCTGTTGTTACATGATAGGTCACAGCTACCTTCCTTTGGACACAGCTGAGAGACAGAACAAGCCTGTCTCTCACTACGGTCATTCCACTAACACCCATGATCATTGCTTAATCCTATCTCAAGTCCTGAGTTGCATCTTTCCTAGCACAAATATGAAATCAGCAGGAAACAAGAGATGGTTTATGGGCTACATGCTACTGCCGAGCGCAAGCCTGCTCATTCACAACAACAGTTAAATTTAGTACAAAAGAGAGGGATTGAAAGAAGGGATGCTTTGCACCACCAGGCTCACAAGTCCGTTTGCTTTAGCTCTTTTCCTCCCTTCCTTCCCCTGCCCTTTTGGAAAGCACAGTCACTTCCTCGCTAGCTAGCAGGGGGATGAAAATTGAGCCGAGCAGATGTTGCAAGGCTCGTGATAGAGGGTGATGAACTTACACAGTAGATGCATAATAGCTGGAGAGACAGAGGAGCCCAGGTTTGTTCGAAGTGAAGACCTCCTGGGCGGTAACTGCCCAACCAAGCCAGCTGGACAGTCTGAGCAACACTGGGATCACAAAATACATCATGCCAATGAAATATCTGCTGAATAAAGCTGCTAGGGGGTAATTTAAATTAGCTGAACCTGAAACCCAGCCTATGGCTGGTTCAGCACCTCAGCCATACAGCTCCTAAACTGATCCATGTGCCAGTGGTAAGTTCATTGCACAGTTTAGGCTATGAGGGAGAGCAGTCCCTTCATCCCCACCTACCCACATAACAAGGGGACTCTGTCTCAAGGCAAACCCTATACTGGAAATGCTGAGAGACTGCACCAGGAAGGCCTGGAGTGGGACAAGGCCAGGCACATGGAATTGGCCTTCATGCCCGGTCAACTGAAGGACAAACTGCAGCCCTACTTGTTACACTGGCTTCAGCCTGTGCACTTTCCTTTCCCCTAATGGCTCTCAGCCAACACCCCTTTTACACCACTTAGGTTCTGACAGTCCTGGAAAGATTTCAGGTGCACATGCACAGCCAGTCAAAATGCATCTCATCAGCAGCATTGCTGCCTTTTTTATGCAGCACCTTTCAAAGGAGACTCACATCTTACACCCACCTTATTAGCTCACAAACAAGCAGAGCATGTTTCCAAGCTCACCCCCCCGGCCAGCAGCAGAGCCAAGGACGGTGGCCCAGCTCCCTCTCACCATCACCCCTGCATGGCTGTGCCATGTGTAAGGACACTGAAGCATGGTGGGTGTGTTTGGAAAGAGGGGGTATGCGCCCAGCCTGGGGTAGGGACGGTCACTGCTCCAAGGTGCACAGCCCAAGGAGTCACACAGTGAACGGGCTGCTGCTTCTGAAGGAAATACAAAGAGATGGAGGCTCCACAGAGAGTGAGGTCTGGGCTGGCTTTTTGCTTAGACTAGCCTGACCCATGAAGGCAGGCTGCTGCCCAGCACACCTCATCCAGGCACCCACGCTGAACTGCTTCGAGCTTTGGCTGTAGCAGGGGTCAAGGTACATCTGGGGATGGCTCATCAGCATCGGAGTGTGTCAGTCAAGTCCGTCCCCCTCCCATGCAGCCTCTCCAGAAGAAGCCCTTTTCCACCAACAAATAAAGGAACTCCCACTGCCAAAAATTCCTACCATCTGCTTTCCATATTTCTCTATAATGGAAAAATAGATTCTCTCCTATTTTTAAAACGTAATCACTTTGCAGTCTTAACTTCTTTGCTTTTTAATCAACATTTTTACCTCAATATGTAGATGCCACTAAGAAAACAGGCTTCAGATACAGGGAAAATCTGGCTCAGGAAACCATGACAGACCCCAGTACCACTGGGACGTAAAACCCTCTGAGATGAGATTCTCAACTTCCCAATTTCACCATTTAAATAAAATTACAACTCTCCAACTAAAAAAAAAATTTAAAAGTCTGATATCTGGACTACATTAAGGAAAAACAACAAACTAGGGATTTTTATAGACCTGGATTAGGAAGCAACTACAGAGGCAAAGTTGAGCCAATAGGAGCCTTTTGTAGGAAAGTGAGGTGGAGGTGGAAGGGACAACTAATGTGGTGATAAGTACTTGAGACAGCACCTCTTCAGTCTGGATTAATTGCACACGGCAGAACATCACCTCTGACCAGGTCTTCAACCGAATTTCTCCAAATCCAATCCACTGACATGCTGATAAGCTTCCATACCTATTTTACTTGATGAGAGCTGAGGACACTCAACAGTTTTTAGGACAGACATTCACAGCAGAGCTCCAAGATGGGAAGCAATACAGAGAAGCGGCTGATTTTCTGTTTGTGGTTAACAAAATAAGTCCTTATATTTATGGAAAAAATGTGTTTCTTCTAAAAATGGATATAAAAACTTTTTTTCATTACAAAAGAAAAAGTTATTAAAAATAATTTCTTTTGACATTTTTCATGGGAAATGCCACTTAATACCAGTTCTATTTCTATGTAATAAACACACTACACAGATGTAAGAACACACACCCCATCCAATGTATTTGGTTAATTAAAAAAAAAGGACAGAGAAACACTAACTCTTCTCCTCCTGCAAATTCCATATTTGTGCATGATTTTGTGTACAACAAGGAAAGGGACTGAATAAGTCTCAGTCTAGCACTTTTTTTTTGTTAGTTAAGCTCCTACTTTATTTCTGCAGTGCATGCTTTAAAGTTAACATATCATCATGTGTTTCTAAAAACTGTGTGTGAAATGTCTGGAATTAATACTGTGTATGTGCATATACGTAGTGTATTAGCCAGTACCCGCATTAATAGAAAGGTCAGGGTGTTAAAGGAACAGCTAAATAGACAAGAGTAATGGAACAGCTTTGAAAATGAGCCTAAAATGCTCAGACCTACAGGTCTTGTTAGATCCGTGGGTTCAGGCACAAAACATGGAAAACGTAAAATCCCAGCCTGGGAGTCTGCTCCAAGTCCATTCATAGGATCCATGAACACAATGCAAAAAGAGTTAATTTACTGAGTGTTTTGCTTCATCTGTAGTAGTACAAGAAGGCAATGACAGATAAAGCTCTTCCTCCAGATTGCTTATCAACATCTCCATAAATAGGGCTCCCATTAAAATGTGAGAGTGGGTAGGTTTGCTCAGGGATCTCAAAGATAGCACACTTCCAATGCTTTGAAGCTCTTGGGTCATACCCCACATTCCCTCTGCGCTCATCCCTTAACAAAGGGCAACACTTGTGTTCTTTTACTAGTGTGGGGCCACAATCCTGCCAGCAGATCTGTGTAGGTGGCTATCAGCATATACAGAGTCACACTGAAGTTACAGGCACAGAGGTCCACCCACGCAGATCTGATTGTGGGATCAGGAGTTTGGCTGGAGTAAGGGCTGGTCTACATGTGGGTTTGGGGAGTTTGGACGTTCTGTTTTGTTTTATAAACGAGGATAACTGCAATTCAGCAAAAATTTGCAGCAGATAGGCTGTGCTGATGTAAAAAGGGATTCACATTACTGCCTTTCACCTCTGTTTAGGACACCTTTCCTACAGAAAGCCACCAAGCAGCACAGCTATTGCAGATGAAGCCATTGCCTGATTTCTATTCCAGAACAGCTCCCCATACGAAGACTATTCAGGAATCAAAGTATTTTTGTTCCAGAGTAATTATGCTGCTAGTAACATGGGCAATCTATTCCATAAGAATAAAATTACAGCAGGGTAGCCATTCTAGAAGAGCTAAGACAGTTATACACCCCTGTACACACACGCAGTAGACCGGGCCATAAGGAATACGGGATAGATCTGAGTGCCAACTAAAAAACAGTGGGAGTCTTCCCAATGACTTTAGTGGGCTTTGGCTGAGGCACTGTGTAAAGGAAATTGCTTAATTCTTGTGTATTTTTTAAAAAGATTCTAAAAAAAAAATCATATGAAACCGAGTTGCAAGCCTGCAGGCATTCAGACAACATGAGTAATCCCACCAAACCCAGTGGGACCCACGTGCATGTGTAGAACTGTGCTCTTGGTGTGTGAAGACTACATCTATACATCAAGAGCAGACAGAGCAAATTATTAACCCTTAACTTTATCAGTGAGAGGCAGTCCAAGAGAAAGTTTCATGAACCGTGATATACACCTTGCTTTAATCTATTGTCCTCTTTTTTAACCAGAGCAATTTGAAATTAGTAGTGTGTATTAAGGACACCGAGGTGATAAGGACTGCACTCAATTCCTTCCAAAACAATTAACACCATACAGTGTTTTGTCTTTCCTGAGGGATTTATGTTGTGGTCGTTTAAGTGTAAGCATCAGTGATTTATTTTTTTTTTTAGGATAAAATCTTTCCATCTAAAAATTCTAACCAGATGTGGATTTCAGACTTCCAAATTTGGGAATGTTCAGATCAAGAGCTGTTGTTTTAGTCTTTTATGTTTACAGTGATGACTATGGCTAAAAGTTTTCAATTATTTCACCCTCAAACTAACAAGAGGCTCAACCTATATTTGGCCAGAACTATGTGCAGGTCCAGAAAATCTCAGTAGTTTACAAGACCCGGACCCAAATCACAAAATCTTAGATCACACAAGTTTTGCACAATTCTTCTAACTTGGTTATGAACGTTTAGCAAAATTTTTGACGCGAATCTCATGTATGGCAATTCCCTGAGTGAGCTAAGAACAAGTTTCAAAATTGTTATATGTGCCTCCCCTCAATTTGTATCACAAATTGCAAGTTTCTAAGAGGGGTAAGCATGTTCCTGTCTCTTTCTCCTGATGGACTTTGTTAGTTGCTAATCCTGACCTTCTGAGATGTTACAGAGACAACCAATCCCTTCCTGAACCATTAGTTCCCACTGAACTGTGCATCTCCCAAAACAAAAGAGAAAAATGAGAATATACTCCCTGTATTATGGCTCTAGCTTTCTACTAATCATTTAATAAATTTAGTTTAATCTTTTAATAAATCATTTAACCATTTAATAAATGACTATGTAGGTGTTAAGTAATTCTTAACCCCTCTGGCTATTAACCTGATGCTTCCTAATTTGGTAGCACCTTTAAGGCATTGATCAAATTCTCTTTTCCTTCCATTTAATAGTCTTTCCTTTCGCTCATCTTCAGACATCAATTCATCTCCTTCAGTACTTCACAGATTTTGCTTCTCCTCCGTGGAAACTAAGTTATCTACATGTTTCAAACATCTCAGACAACATCAGTCCATCGGCACTACTAGCTTGTGCTTACTTTCTGTGGAACAAGATGTTTGAGGATTGCTGCATGCTGTACAGGCAGCAGCGCAGTTAAAGCTTCTCAGCACTACACCCGTCTGCGGGATTGAACAGAAAATCCACTTCAGATTAACTCCTTGGAGCACACAGCAATCTCCAGTTTTAGGAAATAACATTTCTTAAAAGTAAACGTAACAGGCAACAGCATATACAGTAATGGCACCATGATATATATAATACATATTGCATTTAAAGTAGCATACAACAATAATATACGCAACATACATTTTGACCCCAAATTTATAGGCTGGAATTTATGTCAGTGGCAATTAGTAATGGAAGCCCTCATTGGTTCTAATCAGAATGGATTAAATCCTCATGCTAAGATTGCAACACTCACAAAAATCCAGGATCTATAGATGGAAAGGAACAAAAATACATAAATTCCCGAGATGTGATCCTGAAACTCATTCTCTCATAAACAATTGAGAAAATCCAACCCAGGTGAAAGTTCTGAATCATATCCTTCTGAAATTAGTGGCAAAGACCCCAAGATGATCAAAATGCCTCGAGGGATATACTGAACTCGGGTTGGCCGACAGAGGAAAAAAAATGAACAGTGTGTCTCATGTGATTTACGAGAACTTACACAGCAAATGGAATTTTAACGCTCTTTCTAGGCACTGTAATCCCTGCACCACCCTGCAAACAGCTCCTGAGTTGAGATCCTAGAAAAGGTAATTTTCTTAGCAACAATAAATTGCTGCTCTTACAAAAGCTAGGTTAGCTGTCAAACCTTGGGGTTCATTATAGCAGCTTCCAATGCTGACCCAAGTCTGCCTCTTAGCACAACTGTGAAACATTTTATGCCAGGACAACTGCAAAGACTGAAGCTGTCTTTAAAGTACTGGAAAAGTCACTGCTCATTTGGTTTAGGGGTTTTTGTTGTTTTAGGTTGTTTTGGTTTTTTTTTAAACAGAGGTAGTACATCACTTTAAATGTTCTAGGCATGACTAACAGGGGTCATTACACTGCTGTATGAAAGTGTTTGCTTGGTGACACTGTGCTGACTCTGTGTGACTTAGTCCACCTTGAGGTTCAGGAGTTTCTTTTCAAGTCAACTCCATCCAAGAGCCAGCTGTCAGGACAAGCTTGTCTCCATCCCCTGCAACCCAGCTGGTAACACTTCCTCACTGTAAAGATGTGCTCCATCTCCCGTGCCCTTAATGATAAGACAGGTTCTACAGGCCAGATGTTGACATCCTTTACAACAGCAAATACAGCTTTCTGCTGCTGACAGATTGGGTGATGCTAATGGGTCGGCATAATTGGGAATGGCTCTGCAGTTCGGGTTCAGTGAGGAGTACTGTTCATGATGCTCTGAAAAGAGGGAATGGTAAGTGAGCTATTGCCACACTTATCATTAAGCACATGCTTAAATGTGTTGTTGATCAAGTGCCCGAAGCACCAGGCTAGAACAAAACAGGTTGATATTCCTATCTTAGGATGGCAGATGCTAAATATGGTGTTCCCTTTTCACCACTGCTCCCCTCTGCCTCAGTTTCTCAATTAGAAAAAACAGAGGTAATTACACTGATTTGCTTTGTAAAGCCTTTGGAAACAGTGGCTGAAACCTGAAACAAAAGCTGGGTGTCACTCCACCACTGACCCAAGGCCTGGTTACCACCCACTACAAGCTTTAAGGCAAGGAGTTTAATCCTTCTCAGGAAGGATCTTATCCTAGCTGGAGGAAGGAACCAAGCACCAATGGACCAGCACCTAGCATGAACCATACACATTACAGATCTGCAATAGGAGAATACCCCATGATCTCATCTCTCCTCCCAGGGGCAGTACACGTCACAAGATGCGATCCAAGTTGTCCCTCATGCCTCTTCCAGAATTTTTAGAAGGGCTGCACGTACACTACAGACATGTGCAGACCTACTGATGTCCATCAGGTCTGACTGACACAGCTATGCCAGCAGAAGTGCTTACTGTGGACCCAGCCATACCAGTAAAACTGCACTCATGCTGGAAAAATTTGTTTCACTAGTGGATAGTGGTGATTTTTTACAGCACTAAGGCTTTGCTACACAGACCACATTTATCCTCCGACCGCTCTGTCAATATGCTCTGTCTGCTATTCTTGTCCGTGTAAAGCACTGATACAGCTTCAAAAAGATTTCTCTTCCTTTCTCTGGCCTGCACTCCCACACTTTCAGGAAGCTGTCTGAGCCTCTCAGCCTCTCATTTTCTAATCTGCTATTCCTATACACACACATATACAGAGTTCTCAGCAACTCTGCTTCAAACCACAGGTGGACAAAAATCCACAACCGCAGGATCATGGCAGTCAGGAGGGGTACACAAAAACATGCAGCACCACTAGTTGAGACGTAAGTGGTGAGTGAGCCCCACTCACTTCCAAGAAGTGCAGAGCGAGGTGCATTTGTACTCACCACAAAGTGGCTACAAGTGCAAGCAAAATTCCTCAGGGGTCCCCCAGGGAAAGAAAACTCTTCCACAAACCTATTCCCTTGCCCTTTCTCAAAGCATTTAAGAGCCTGCAGTTCTTCACAGGGATACTCCACAAGCAGAGAAAGATGCTCAAAGGGAGCTCCCTTACCACCTTTCGGTAAAGCTTCTGAGTGAAGCTCAGATTGGCACCTAACTTCCAAAGGAAACCTCACCTCACCAGTAAAACATGCAGGAACCATCTTTGGGAGTAATGGGAGAGGAAAGAAAGAAGTCACTTGCAAAGAGTTGGAGATTATGATTTACGGGGCTGAAGACATCCTCCCACACACATACACACACCTTTCCTTGTCTGCTGTACCGCTTTAACCAAGTTAAAATTGCACAATTACATTGCTTGAGCTGATCTAATTCAAGGATGGATCCAACAAAAATGACTGTCAGAAACCCCAGTAAGCCCAGCAGGGGCAGCTCCAAAATCCTCCGTCCAGCTGCTCAAATAATGTAAGAGGGATGTAGATTCTGTACAAACAGTTGCTGCAGCTTGGAAAGTGCCTGTTCTCAAAGTTGCAATCATTGACCATTTCGGCTGAGAAAAAAAAAAGAAAGGGGGTAATCCCTGGGAGCCAATTGCCAGGTCAGAGCCACTGTCCCTTAACAGAGCTGAGAGTCCACACCATGAGTGATGAAGCACCACCGGCACGACTTGTTTCAGAGAAGCAAGGAGGGCAATGTGCAGCCATTCAGTAGGACTAGTGTGGAACTGCATTTCTAAATCAAGGATTTCCATTCTTACGCAATTTGTTTCCAGCCAAAACCCCATTAAAATCTCACTTTCAGATATTTAGGAGTTCTCTCTGATAATTACAATGTTCCAAGAGCTAATGGCTATCTATTCACAGGGAAGTGTTCCAGCTAAAGCTTCTTTTTTTAAATTAAACAGAACAAAAACGCTCAGCATTACACCTCTTCGCTATCTGATATCCGTTCTGTCCATGCTGAACAGGTCCACAGTACCACTAGTCTACCTTGGCACCCAGGTACCTTTGTATGGCGCAAAGTGTTCAACGAGGGGTGGTAGAAGGAAAAGGAAATCACATCTCTGAGATGGGACAAGAGAAAAAACCAAGACGGACAAGCACTTTAAATAAATCTGAAAGGGATTTAACAACAAGTGGAGATTTTTTCTAATCATAGTACATACAAGGAACCGATAACAAAATAATAGCCAGATGAATGGAAGACAGGTGGATAGCAGTCGGCCAAACTAAAGAAGCAGCAATCTCATACTTGCCAGAGACATTCTAAATGTTTTACATTTTGCAGGGGGTGGGGGGAATACAAACCCTCAGTATGTGAGCCTAGTTAGTTTTCCAGCTCACAGGCAATGCAGCGGCTCAGGAGGAAAAGAAGCCTCCGTACAATCCAGTGAGACAGGACAGTGGAAAGCAGTCTTGTATCACAGCCAGCAAGTATCCCTACCTCCTTTCTCTCCCATCAATAGTGTACACACATCAAAGACAGGTGACTCATCCAGACAAGGTCAGCCTTAAAATCTGTTGAGCCTCAAGTTGCAAAGTCTTGAGCCGGTGCAGGGGAGGAGACAGGTAATCAGAGAGCAAAGTCACCTCTTGTGGGCTGCAGAGAAGCAACAGAATCAGTGCTACCTACTGCTTGGGAGAGAGAATGGTCAGTGAGTCACCTCCCTCAACCAGACTGCCCATCAGAGACATCATGCAGGCTCACGAGATGCTACTTCAGGAGGTCATCAGTGTTACTTTAGGCTGGACGTGGGATACGGACAGGTAGCTGGGTGAGTCAAGAACAAAATACATCTAGAGGGTTTGTCATCTGCCTGCCACGCAGGTGTTGCAGGCAAGACGTAAAACACTGGTTAAAGAGATGCAATGGACTCTGCTCATGGCTTCTTACCAGCCCTTCTGGCCTTAAAGAAAAGAGGAAAGAAAAAAGTGCTACTCCGTACCGTCATTTCCTATTTTTGTTGCCGTTGGTGCCATCATCAGCTAAACAGAAATTATCATTATCAGAAAACATGTTGTCTGCATTCCAAGGGAAAGGTTTTGTTTCAGTCAACTTCCTCAACCTGAGTCAGGAAACAACGAATGGAGTTCTGAAATGCTGAATCATTCTGCTTTGTATGAAAATACCTCAAAATAAAAAAGTAATAGTAATTATATATATATATTTTTTTTTTTTTTTTTAAACTCATCTTGTTAACAAATCCCTAGGAATCTGACCAAACTTCTAAGAGTTTGTTGGGTTTTTTTAAAATCAAAGACCATCTTTTTCCCTCATGTTCAAACTTTCAAAAAACAAATTAAAAGTTGTGATGTTACCTGTGTGACAAAATCTGTCTCTTGACGAACTTTCATTATGACCAGTGTCACTGACTAACAGTGAGTTTTCCTTTATCGGTTACCTCTTGCTCAGTTATCACTATAGTTTTCAGACAAATCCTCTTGAACTCAGTAGAGCATAGAGATCAGGTCCAGTAAAACATGATTGGTTTATGATCTCTGGCAAATATTTGGGTCTTGAAGAGTGATTTCCTCCTTTAGTTGTAAAGGTTTCTTTAGTTTTTCTCTTTGGAGGAGAGAGGAGAAATTCTCAAGTCTTCATCACAATTATCATCTAATCTGCTACCAGCTGGAAGGAACCATTTCACTAAAATCTACCCAAATCACCAATGTTCAGGTGATACCAAATTGATAGCTTGGCAGCTCTACACTGTGCAGTTTTGCAGTTTTTAACATTAATTTTTGTTAAATTTTAAGTTCATTATGCTAGCAATGGTTCAGGCCTCCTGTCATGCATCAGCAACACAGTGGTATCTTTAGGAGTTCTTCAGACAGAATTCAAAACAGAAGTTTTTTATAAAAGAAAAGCTAACTTCCCTAAATTATACCCCAGTACTGTTAAACTCTGTGTTGTACTGCCAATAATCCTGCAATATTAACCATCCCAGCAAGGGGCCAGGGCAAGATCATTATTAATTATTCGTATTACAGAGGGACAAGCAGTTTCCACCCGTGATTTGACTCCATTTTGCTAGGCGTTAACACTTTATGGAGGGGCAATCACATTAAGTGACTTCAAGGTCACAGAAGATGCAGCGACAGAGCAGGGACTGAACTAAAACCTCCTGTAACTCCATACGGTACCTTTAACCCAAGCCTATCGTTTCCCTCAGGATAATGACTATATGCATCAGGCTGGTATATTTTTATAACCATGTTGTAAGGCCAGCATAGAAGATACAAGAAAAATAAATCAAGATCTATGAGCTAGCCTAGCTTTCTATAGAAAGGATGCCACAAAAACCTTTCACTCCAAATACAAGGCATATATACCAAGTTCCCAGGAACGCTGTGGTGAGCATGGCTCACAAAGAGCTAGCATTTACGGACTGAATGTATCATTTGCATGTTTCGAGGACATAGCTTTAATAGATAATTGAAACTCTGAAATGACCTCTAGATTAGGCACATGGGACAGACTTCCTTCCCTTGACCCAGCGAGGCTTCACGCTTTGCTGCACGGTTAAACAGGTCCAGACCGTCTGTCAGCATCCGTGATACTGAAGAGCATAAATTTACACGGGAGTGGGGGGGTTGCATTCAGTGTTCTCAGTCTAATCTCAGAAGCCTTAATATATGCAAGTGCCTCCTTCTATTAAAGCAATGTTCTTCTACAATTAAACCGAAATGGCACAGCCAAGGTGTGTTCAGAAGTGCAAAGCAAGCCACAGCACAGTTGGAAGTCCGCAGATGACAGCAGCAGGGCCTCATGCTGATACCAGAAGGCTCATTCATAACTCCAGGCAACAGCTCTACCCTTCACACTAGAAGAGCAAACCAATGCTGCTTCAGACCCTTGATGCCTGCTGGCATAACAGAAGAAGAGATGGCTTCTTGGCACAAGAACCACCATGTTTTCCTGAACCAGTGACCACTTTTCCTACAGCTACTCTACCTAGCCTGAAGGGACAGTTCTCGTAAAGCATATAGGCGTGGATCTTTATGATCTTTGGTTCTGATGTCAGGTAACACAGACCGGGCCAAAGCTTTATTCTGAATTTCATCAACACTTTAATCCCAGATGAACTGGCACTGCCACTAAAAAAACATGCCCTGCCCTACTCATGTTCCCAGATGCTTGTTCCCACCTCCACACTATGCCCTGCCTTGCGCTAGCATAAGCTGTCCATTTTAATCCAGATATGTTGCTCTATCGAGTGCACATCCACCCAAGCATTTGTGCCAGCCCACAGGAGGAGGAAGGGGAAGGGTGGGACAAGATCTTTCAGGATGCTACTACCTTATCTTGAATTAAGACTCTCATCAAACTACTTCTTCAGCAAAATAACAATGAATGGTACACTTTTGTAGTGCCTTTAAAAACCTATGGAGAAGTAACCAGCTTCACATCAACCCGAAGTTGGATATGGGCAAATATTCCTTCACAGAGACACTGCCGGAGGCAGGGAAGGATGCTATGACAGTATCATACAGGCAGACCATAGAAGAATTCAGGAAGTAGCAGGCTCAACCAAGGATGAAGACCCAGGACCCCTGCTCAAGTCACAATTTTCACTTGCCTCACCATAACTTGAGCAGGCTCTTCTTCATATCACACTTGAAGAGCCTCTTATGACGCCAAATCCCACTGTACTTCAAAAGAAAACAGGTTATAGCATAGCCTGACATTATAGTCCGCAACCTCCTACATGCACCTTACATCAACAAATAGGGCAGAGTTATGGAGAATACTCTACCCTGTGAAAAGGAAAATGACAGAGCATACAACTCAGAGGCAAAACAGGAGGAGGCTAGACACTGGTTAGCCACGGGAACAACAAACATCTCGACACAAATGACTCTGCCTGGAAAAATGCTTGGCGTTCATGGCCTCTTAATTAGCCCACAGCCAGAATAATTAACAAAGAACAGCAGCGAGACCCAAGATGGAGAAATGGAGGGAAGGAAGTTAACGACCTGGCCACACAAGCAGCCCGCAACTTTTGCACACTGGAATCTGTGTGCTGACTTTTCATTTTAGGCAAGTGCTGTGCAAGCCAGCAGCAATGGGAAATCAAACAGACTAAGATTATCCTTTCATCTGACACACTATTAAGAAATCAAAGTTAAAGTACTTTCCATTAATGGTCTAAATCACTCTAAGCTGACCACGGTACTGCCATATAGATTACCAAGCCTTCGCCTTTTTTTCCACTGGAAGGATAAGATCAGATAGAATACCACTGCTTTCTAAAACCAGGCATATAATTTAGCTCCTGTTTCAAGTGACTTGAAGAACAAACTGACTTTGCCACCTCCAAGGGCTGTGTTTTCCCAGTAGCCTTGTCAACACCACTGTTAAGGCCTGCAGCTTCAAACACGTGAAAGGCAAGGTGAAACTTGAGGTACAGACCTGAAGGAAAACACAGCATGGTGACTGTGCATGGATGCACAGGCTGTCTATTTGGGAATATAAGAAAGGGGCAGGCTAAGCACCAGAAAAGACAGGCACGAGGGAATTCAGCCATGCTTCACCAGCCTAGAATGAGGGCTGAATTCAAGAGTGCATTGTTAACTGTTCGTTTGTCCACAACTGGCATTCCTGCACCTACTCCTGCAGCACCATGAACCATATCAATACCCAAAGCCTGAGTGGGAAACTCAGGAGTTAAGCAGTTGGGTGCAAACAGCTAGGATATCCATAAGTAAGACATTAAGGATGATCTACAAAACCTGGGCAAATAATACAGTCCCTGGTCACAGGATCATGCTTGCACACTGGGTTAGGAAAGAGCACGTCCAGACTCTACGTGTGGTAGGTGGACATATTTTGATTCACTTTTGCATGGAATGATAAAATTAACTTCCTCATGTTTAACACTGGGAAACCAGAATTGCCTCAGCTACCAGCATCTTTGGGGAATTTCTGCTTCGTTGGTAGCAGGTATAACATCTTCAAACGTTCAGGCTCTTATAGTAATCATTCTAACCACTGCACTTGGGAACAGCAAAGGAGGAGTCTGTCCCCAGAGGAACTGTCCAAGCTGGTGTGGTGGGACAGGACTGCAGGAGACCATTAACAGTGGGCGGGTTGTGCAGCACAGACATCACAACTGAGTTCAGCCTAGAGACAGGCAAGTATGTACCACACGAGAGCAAGCTGCTGTGGTATCTGCATACTGTAGGACATCATTTTAGATGTGGGGCTTGGTAAAGGACAGGCAAGCATTTGCAGGTGTTTTGTTTGATTGGTTGTTTTCTTTTATCCAACTCACCTTTCTAGTTCTAATTGCCCACTAACTGCATTAGGGCAGGACAACCCTGGTTTGAAAAATAGCTCAACTTGCACTGAAGGAAAACATTTGGTGTACACAGGATCCCACGAGAAGGTCCTGTCTGCTGGCTTACTCATTTCTTAATCGTTACGTGTAGAAAAAAAGAAGTCCAGGAACTCCATAAGCAACAATTCCTCCTCAATTTTCTCAGCTATTAGGAACTTGAAGAGTCAGGGATTGAAAGGCAAAGAGGTTAAACTATTAAATCAAGATACTCACTCCAAAGCAGGTTTCAGGCATGCTGATGGAATATATTAATGGAGGTGCTGTAATTGTCCCTGTATTGTATAACACCTGTTCATCAGCCACACAGTCATGCGGTTACGTGTCTGTGCTATCCAAATAAATGCATCCTCATCTCGCAACGAACTGCGTTCACTTGTCTCTTATCAACCATCAGAAGAGGTGTGCCTGACACAGCACGTAGCATTTGAATTATCTAAGAATCTAATTATTTTTTCCACCTTCTGTCAGGCAAATCTTGGGAAAAAACCTAAAGAAATAAAATAGGTCAGGGCACTTTAGCCAATAAATGGCATCACAGCCCAAGAGGAGAGTTAAGGACAGGAAAATCCCCAAGAATTTTCCCAAACAAAATTCACTGAGAAGTCCTTCATAACCTGAAGAACATTCACCTCATGAATTTCAGATGGTCCGGTTACCTCTGCTGAGGAAACATCACGACAACATCAAGAAACAGAGCAGAAAGTCTGATTCAACTGTCATTTTTCCACTTGTAAGAGGCTTCTCTAGAGAGTCCAGGACCAAAGTACGAAAGTCTTAAAGGAAAATGGAAAAACACAGCAGTTCTGGTCAGCCCAAAGGTCTGTCCAAGCTAGTACCCCATCTCCAGCAACACCGAGTAGGAAACGCCCAGCGTAAGAGCACACTCCCCCTGTAATCCACAGGTTAGGGGCTTTGCGAGCCAAGGACTACAGCTGTATCTTTGCAATTAATGGTCCTGAACAGATCTATCTAGTATGAACTGGCTTTTGAAATCAATTGCTTGTTGGGCCCCGGTAGTAAGTTCAGTAACCTCACTATATGTTGTGTGAAAACATACTTCCCTCTGTTTAGAACTGCCAGATGCTTCCATCTGATCCCCCCCACCCGTTCCCCTAAGATGAGAAATAACCCTTCCCAATTCAGCTTCTTTCTGCCTCTCATGACCTTCTAAAGCAAATTTTTATGATTTCCACAGGAGTCTGCAACAGGCCCAGCTGCTTGCAGTTGCTGCCACGGCAAACCCCTCCCCTTCACTTCTTTATTCCTTCACTCCATCCTACCCTATTTCCCCAGCTCCTGTTTTCCTTCCTCCACTAAACTACAGTCCCATAGCTTAGAGTAGGTGGGTAGAAATATAGATGCCAGATCTCTGGATCAAACAGCTCTCTATCTACATAGGCATGTAGAGCCACCCTACGTCAAAGCTCACATCTTGCAGCAGTGCTCAATATCTTTAAATTTCTGTGTGCCTGGCTGTGAAGGGAGATGGCTGAGAGCAGCATACCCTGGGAGCTCTACGGAAATCAGGAGAGAAGCTCCAACCCTGAAGTGCAGGACTGCTCACCTGGACTTTTATCACCAGCAAGTGTCTAAAAAAAACCTGCGGGTGACCAGTGTGTTGGAGCTTTCAAGACTGATAAAAAGTGTTGTCAGAAAACCCAGAGGGACAAATTGTGAACAAAAATTGACAAGTATATGTACTTATTTTATTCCCAGAAGCATAGATACCAACAAAGCCATTCATTTTTGAGAGCAAGTAATTTCAACAGCGGGCAAGAAAAATTCTGCTGACCAGACAGAACTGTTCAGCCTGGCTGTTTCTCAGGTACTACATGGAAAGCAACCCAAAAATGAAACTTCCCCCACCCCCAAAATCTACTACCCCACCTCTACTAATTAATAACCTTAATTCATTTGGGGGTTTGCTGTCTTTTTCCTCTTTAGAAGATTAAAATTTAAATACGCATGTGCTCACTGTAATGCTTAAATTTAAACATGCTCTAAAGCCGAGCTGTACTCCAGGCCAGCTGCTCAGTGTCCTCTGTATGCATACCATCGAAGGAGCTATCTCAATGTCTTTGATCCATGGCTTTCACACTTTCTTCACTGCTGTGCCAACCACCTGCTGACAATCTGGGTCTACCTATGTTTATTTTTTAATTGAGGTTAAGAAAACGACAGAACTTCAGTTGTTTGGAGTCGGATTTTTCCTCTTTTTCAACAAAAAGGAGGCGAAGGCCCATAGAGCTGAGTGAGTATTTTGCATATGACAGTGTGCTCTGTGGACCACTGATGGAAAGCAGACAGGGAATTGGGAAACTCCAGTCTAGACTGGAGGAAACTAGCCCTCTCTTTCACCAAGATTTAAGTTCACCTTGTAACTGGACCAACTGAAATGATGGCAACATAACTCTTTACCTCCTAGGGACACATAGTAGGACCGCGAGGTTCTCACCCAGCAAGCAGGCAGGGCAAGCATGAGTGATGGGACAGGCTAGCCTAAGCACACTATTATCTGCCAAGCAAAGAGTAAGGGGAAGTCCCAGGCAGGCAGCAGGCAAAGGGCCCAAGAAGACCATGCTGGGAGAGAACAGCATTATTTCACTGCAGCTACAGGTACCGAAAGATGACATGAAGCCACCCTGGTCCCCATCTGTGAGGAAGGGCAATCCTAGTTCCTTACCTCACAGGGAACTGGCTGTGACAACAAACATATTAAAACATAGAGCCAGTGGAGACTTTTGAATATCTTTAGAAAGTATACGGACACCTCCACTACAGGACATGAGTTAAAACCTGATTTTTTTCAGAGCCTTTGCCTTCCAGGAGCACTAACACAATAAGGGTTTTGGTTTCATTTCGAACCGAGAGGCTTGTTCTGCATCCACAATAGCTTTCCCTCTTGTTTGCAAAGCCAAACCTTCCCACTAAACTGGAAAAATACCCCTCAAGTCAGCTGATTTTCCATCGCTTCAGCCCTCTGTGGCTAAAGAAGATAGGTCTCATCACTAAAGCATTGAATGAAAACTCAGGATAGAGGACAACGCGCAGAGGACAGAATAAGGTTCTGACTAGCGCTGCATTCAAGATCCACCAAGGCATTATGTCTAAACACGTATAATTTTTCTAAGCTACCTCTTTTAAAATTTCAATTTTAAGGTTGGTTTTTATTTCATTTAAAAAGACAAAGCCTTAAGAAATGTGAAACTAAAGTGTATTGAGATCCAGTCATAACGACAATAGCAGAAAATAATTTTATAGGCAAATCTCAAGCACAAAAATTTGTGCTAACACATACAAGGAAGTTCTACCATTTGAACAAGTAGAGCCCATTACTATACACCTACAGCCCAAGCTTGCCAAAGAGCCAAGCCAGCTTTTGGCAACAGATACAGAGAGAATATTTTCTTCCTTCAGTTTAGTCAATTAGTTCATTACAATGACTAGTTTACCCAAAGCTGGAAAATGCTTTGGAGCTGCAGAAAGAGGAAGCTTGTTTTCTTCCTCCAGTTAACAAAAATGAGGGGTGAGGGAGAGAAATCTGCTAATGCTAGAGCAGCATGACAAGAAACAATCAGTGCAGTTAAAAAGAAAGAATTTCACTTGCTTAATGAAAAGCTTGTTATTTATTAAGTAATATTACCTCAAAATGTACCAGATACTTCCTTTTCATGCACAATTATCAAAACTTGTTTTCTTTTTAAGAACTACTTTTAATTCTCAGGGTTTTAATGGGGGAGACTGCGCTTGTAATTACATTTCACTGCAAAGCCAAGTTCAGTCTACCATAAACAGCATATAAAATTGTAAAAAAATAAAAATCAATCATTCATCAAAGTAATTTTTTATTTTCCAAAATAAAAACTTAACTAAATCTGTAAGAGGCAATCCAATTACTTAGATACTTGCGGACACTGTATAGATTAGCAGAAAGGAGAACTAAATTCAGGTTAAACGTCAGATTTGTGTTTTAATGGCTATCCAACACTGTGAATCGTTCTCTCTTCAGGAAAAATAACTAAAAAATACACACGCAAAACAACATTGGAATTTCTTTTGTACATCCATTCTTCCATTTGCCATTAAAAAAAAAAAGTCACTATCAAAGTGCGATGTAATTTCTGTACAACCAACAGCATTTCTGAGCGAGCGAGACAGTTCAGTGACTGCTTGCAACATTTGGCCATGCAGTGAAAGCCGCAGCTCTTCTGTCCATGGCTATAAGCTCCGGCTGGGATAGCATTTGTCATGTATATGAAAAAGAGTTAATGCTTCAGGAATACATTTCACATGGGTGATAATGGGAACTCGGAGACCTTTGGAAAAGCACAGGTCAACCCACATTTGGCTCCTAGAAGCAAACAATGTCTCTTCCCCATAACCAGGAAACTTTATTTTTTCAAACGCTGATCTGTAATTCCTCTTCCATGTCTTCCCTGAAGTTTTTCCCCTCTTTCACTTGAATCTGGGTAATTTAAGCAACAAAGCCAATCTCTTGCTAGTCCAAGCAATCCAGACTTCACAAATCTGAGTCATAGACAAAAATTCTTGCTTACCTCTCTTTCCACTTACAATTAACTAGTGCTCTTGAAATCAAGACCGCTGGGGCTGTGACTTAGGAAACAATCCAGAGGAGACTTATAAGCACTTGAGAGCAGCCTTCCAGGGTGCAAAATTTCACATTGAAGCATCTGAATGCCTATACATCATCAAATCAAGTCTACCTTGCCTGGGATTTTGTCCCCAAAAGACAAGAAGTCTCTGTTTCAGGAAAGGCTTAATAGACAGAAAAAGCAATCTTTCCCCTGTGTAATTACTGGGGTGCCCGTGTGTGTCCGTCCCCCCCCCCACACACACCCCATACAGGCTGTTAGGCTTAAGATCTTCTCCGTATTCCTTTACCTTCTTTTTAAAATCCATTCGTACTTCTGCTTCCACAGCATCCTGCAGCAGTGAGTTCCATAATTTAACACAGATGGAAGAAGTACTTGTTTTCATTTTGCTGGCTGGTAATTTCATTGCCTGCTCTAGTTTTGTACTATCAGAAATAATTGCTCCCCATCCTACACTATGGCATGATTTTATAGATTTCTATTATACCTCCCTCAGCAGTCTCCTTTCCAAGCCAAAGAGTCCTAGGCAATATAGCTTCTCTTCCTATGGAAATTTCCTCAGGCAACTTCGCTGCTCATTTCTGTATCTTTTTCGGTGCCACTAAAAACATTCCTAGTAGTCAGGAAAACATGCCGTAATCAGAATCGATACACGGCATGGATTCAAACTGCAATATACAGATAATTTCTATTTTACTCCCTGCTTTTTTCCCACTACAGTTTTACTTGCCTCTTTGACCCCAGATTGAAAACTGAGCTCACTTTTATCTTTTATTCAGCAACCAAATAATTTCCTAAAATACAATCCCAGATGCCAGAGAAGTTCTAGGAGGTCTGTCAGCAAACAGGACCAAAGAGCTCAAGAAGACCTCACTGTCTCTGTTAGGCAGAGGAGTCACGAGAGAGCCTCACTCAAAACTACCAAGGAGAAAAAAAAAAAACAACCCACCTGTATTTTCTGCCCACTTGTCCAAGCCTGCAAAACTCAGCCACTGCCCGTCAACACGGTTAGGTTGGCTGTGCTAATTGGCTGCACATACACTATTAATTCACTCTCTTCTAACTCTGAGGTTTAAAAGAAGTTGTAATTTGTCCCAGTTGGGAGGTAATAAAAGCCAGCGCACGGTCAGTCATGGATGGCTCTGATGACTCAGCTGGTGTGAGGTAGCTTGCTAAGACACTATCTCCAATGTGTTTGAGCCCAGTGTTTACTGTGCAATGAGCGATACACATCTCAGGCCACATGCCACGAAATATTTTACAGCCCATAACCTTCTTCCCCTGGAAGCCGCTCCCTGAGTCTTCCACAAGTCCTCCTCCAGAGAACCCATTTGCTCAAGCCATTTGACGGTGACACAACCACTCAGACTGCCAGCTGACAAGTATCTTTTACACCCATCAGCACTCCTGTTCCTGCAACCTGGTGCCCTTCCTGGCACCCTGGGACTTAGCAGTAACGAACGGCATCCTCATCCCCCTGTGAAAACAGCACAGCCCTTCATTTCCTCACCTCCAGGGAGATGGCAAGTCCATCACTCCATGGTCACAGCACACCTCCTCTCAGGCACCTGGCACCTATGTGTGCCTACACCAGGCTGCTCAACCCAGCACAGCGGTGCTCTAAACTGGAGGGAGCTGGTCCTCGCGCTGGGTTGAGGCTGCTGGAACCAGAGCCGTCACAGTAGAAAGGCAGTGGCACAGCTGACAATGGCCCTTCAGCACTACTCCCATTGCTCTGCAGGCTTCAAGCTGCTGCCAGTCTCGCACAGCACAGCCGGCAGGAAACATGCAAGCAGCGTTTGGCAGATGTTGCAGCAAGAATCCATCTGCCAAGGAATGTTTTCTCAGTACCCTTCAGTGATGACTGGGACCAACACCCTCAGGTAGGGCCTCCAGTTCCTAAAACTCAACCACCTCTAACCTCAACTCCTGGACAGGTCTGAGAAGGCTTGGCTTTGCCCAAGTTTTAAAGCACAGGGCTGGTAGGAAGATGAGAACTCGCTGTTCAAGAGGGAACATGAAACAACAATTTCAAGTCTTAATCCAGCAGAAGAAAAAAGAATTACTTCTGTCATGGAGAGGAAATCCCAACGCATGTCTGATGAGTTCCTATGAAGTGGGAAGGAGCTCCCCAATATTGCTGTAATACTGGGTTTGCTCTATTTCACCTCCAGGCACATCAGCAGAGCTCCACAGTGCTCCATCAATAACAAAACCACGTTTAGGTGAAGACCTTTCTACGAAGTAGAGGAGAAAAAGAAAACGCAGTTTGCCGATATTGAATGCCTTGTTGTGGCCCTATTAACTGGATAAATCTGCCTCTAAATTCTAGTACTACTATCTCTGGCACCTTTATTAGACATTTCATTTATCTGGTAGAACTCCAAGCTCCTGGGTTTCCACAGAATTCATACTATTTAGAAAACATTCCTAGTTTCTGTTTAAAGATGTTTTGGAGGATCCCACTGAAGACATAATGGAAAAACCACTTCAGCCACACTCTGTTGAAATTCAAACTATATAAAGAATCTCACTCTCTGCTGCATTCCATCAGTTTTAAGGATACTCCTTACTGGTTGCCAGTTGGTTTCCTGCAGGTTAAACTCTTAAGATTTTTCAAAACAAATCATTTCCAAAGAATCATTTTGATCAGACCCTACCTAAGCTAGTTAGAAAGCAAAACAAACAAAAACCAACAACGGCAGACAAAAAAAAAAACAAAACCAAAAAACAAACACCAAGAAATCACTCATTGTTCCTATTTATAATCACATTTTAAAATTAAACATCCAAACTCTGGATTTAATATCAGCCAGCTGTTAACAGTTTAACATGTAAACCCCGGTTGTCACATTCAAAGTATTTTCGTGGAGTTGTACTAACACTTAACTCTTGCAGTCACACCCAAGCTACTCTTGGCATTACACACATCTTTAAAATGATTTACAATGCTATTTATTTCCGTGTGCAAACATCCCAGAGAACACCAACACAAATACCACAGTGAGAGTCTCTCTTTCACACCCATTTTCTCTCCAGACTGTCTTAACCAGGACACTGTTTGTAAACTGTACAAGAACAACACCAAACCAAAGAAACTGCACGTGTCTTAACAAGAAATAACCTTTAGAAAATCATTTAGGTGAAGAATCATGTATAGCTTTCCTTAATTGCTATACTCAGTTCACTCTGGAGCTCAGCAGCATTACAGAAGGGAAGCAATACCATCTATCAGTGAAAATCTTAACTCCTTTCATAATCCTGCGGTAATTTCAAAATTACTGCTGCTCCAGACATTCCATGAACAAGGTCAACTTCAGATGGAGTTTTCTGCATTTATTTTCCTGCCAGCAGCGGCATTTCCAGGAAAAAAAAATAAAAATCATATAATCTAGCCTTGAGTTCCATATGTTACTAAAGAAGCAGATAAAGGGAATAGCTGTCCTCCATGCTCCAACAAAACACTGCCTGAAGACAAGTCAGCAACACCAGAACCAAGATGGTCTAAATATGGCTTGGGTTGTAGACCTAAAAAAAATAACCCGCAAGATCAGGAATCAATTGCCACAACTCTGTGGTTAAAGGCAGAGGAGTTCTGGTGGCCTGTCTGGTCTCTTTACTCAGGCTGAACCTGAGCACATACCTGGGCTTGGTTTGGCTTCTTCATGATTACCTAGAGGAACATCTCATCCATGGGCTGTCCTGAGTGGCCTCCTTCCCTCAAGAGACACAGGGACACGTTGCAACCAAAAAATTAATTTCTGTGACAATGTGACAATGCTGGCAGCTGACCACCAGCCACTGCCTTTGCCAGTGGGTCCTCCATTGTAAGACGATGAAGGTTTATCTGATCTAACAGAAAGGGATGCCCTTCTACTCCCACGCAAAAACAACACCTAGGACAACTGTGTATGCAGCCCACCCTGCACTTAGCTTCAGGGAGCCTGGGTGATGGTCAGGGGAAGGTGGCGGGGATTGCTCTGGCAGCCACATCTGGCCACTGTCCCTTCCAAGCACTCCTGACCTGGGCCAGGAGCAGGACTGTGGCAGAACATCCATGCCTGCGCCACGCGCTGCCCAGCCCTCCCAAAGCCACATCCAACACGGGCTGTGGGCACAGAAATGCTGCCCTGCCTGCACGTGGGTGATCCTGCCATTGGGACGCAGTGAAGCTGCAATATATCTTGCTCTCTCCAACTGCCCACCAGAGGAAGGTAGCCCCTATCAAGAAAAGCCAACAGCCAAACAACAACCACCTTCCTGCCCCCAAACACCATGGGAACTAAAAAGCCAGGAGCAAATCAGATCACTGTCACTGATTTCCGTAATACACACCATTTGTTTCCACTCTGCGTTGCAAGTATTAAGCCTCGCTACTGCCCTGCAAAGGCAAGTTTATTATTATTTTATGCTTGTTTCACAGATAGGAAAAGCAAAGGCCAAAACGAACATTTTCAGAAGCACTGGCTTTTGAATTGCTGTCTCTCTGGGGATGCCCATCTGAAGGCACTGAACCACAAATACTCCAAAACAAACACATGCAAAAAAAACCCAAACCCAAATTAGCTGATTTTTGGATTGTAGAACCACACTACTGACTAAAAACATAGGTTGCCTTAGCTCTTTTGTCACAGTAAGGAAGCCATTAGGAAAGCTTTTGTCAGAAAACTTCAGAAGGAAAGCACGCAAGGACCTAGACAACTTTTCTAAAAGGCAGAAACCTCACTTCTGTGTAACTGTACGAGACTTCACCTCCTGCTTATTATCATTTCTATCAGCAGAGTGCTGCTTAGCCGCCTCCCTCCAAAAGGTACTTTGAGATGCAAGGTGCAATATGCATGTAAATTATCATTAAAGTATCCTCTGTTTAATTGGGACATTTCGGATTGGGCTGCTGTTTTAATGGGTTGCCTCCCAGGAAACTGACTTCACTTGTAATGACACAGTGAATAGTAATGACCAGTGTTTAATTGGGGCAGTGTTAGTAAAATTTTTCTTCAGAGGGATTAAATTTAGCCGGTGCCAAGGAGTAAAGGAATTAATCAGGTGTTAAATAGTATGTACTTCTAAACACTGGTCTTCTCCCATTCAGTCCTACACCCACTGAACTTAATGAGAGCTTTGTCATTGACACTAGGATCCTCCTTGTATTAGCAAACACAAGTTTGCTAATAAACATTAAAGAACACACTCTGCACTTACATAAACTCAACCTTGGTTAAGGGTAACAGGCTTCTGGCTGCTGAACAGTCCCTCAGTATGGGAAGCCTTCGGTAGGAGAGAACTCTTTGCAAAAACGACATCAGTAAAGTATTAGAAGACATAAAGCACAACTTAAAAATTAAGTAAATCTGGGGAAGCCAGTTAAGATTGAAAGGTCGAACGCTATGCTGATTCTTTGCCTCTTGGCTTACATGATCAGTCTTTTCCCCCCCTTCCTTTTTTTTTTTCCTTTTAACATTATTTCAAAGTACATCTCGAATCCACAATGAGCACCAGTGAGATGAGTCCTCAAGCTACCAGGTTCTGTGCTGACTCCTGTGGTGCCCATGCAATCACAAGAGCCACTACATACAGCTCATGACAAGAGAAAGTGCTCACATCCACCAGCGTATGCAGCTGCGTAAAATCTCCACTGGAGCCAGTTGTGAAAACAGACTCACAGGAAGGCTCCGTGCCTTCGGTGCTGCCCGCAGAAAGCACTCTTGGCTCAAGCACCAGCCAGGCACATGCAAGGGAGCCTGGGCTCAGAGAAGCTCTGAAGCAGAGAATCCACCCCCCCACCCTCCTCCGCCAGCATATTCTCAGTTTTAGTTCCCCTGCAACTCCACATTTGTGCCAACACAGTTGTTTGTATGGCTGCATGGTAAATCAGACTAAGAGACTGGAAGTGCCAGATTTATAAAAATTTTAAAAAACCAACAACAACCTGTGCCCTTTGAGACTCTTCTATTTTGAGCCTCCATATGACACCAAAGTGACATTCTCAGAGTATTACCATTTCAGGAAAAAAATAAGGAGATCCACACAACCAGAAAGCTCCAGGTGAGGTTTTAAACACAATTCATCCCCACATGGACCTTAATTGATCACAAAAATCATCACCTGTGTCCACACTTCTAGTCCTGTCTCCCTTTATGCCTTTGCTCTCATGTCAGCCTTTGCCAAGATGTTTACACTCCCCCTGTGCCTCAGTTCTCCCATCTGGGGGAGGAGAGGTGAGGCTGCAACGATCACTTGCCAATACTGCAAGGAGGGAGTGCCAACATCATGGCATGATTTATGATGACGTATCGGATAACTACTATGGTTCAGGATCAGAGGGACAGGTTTACTACCAACATAGACATCACAACAGCCCAGATGGAAAAAAAAGTGTCCCAACAGGAAAACTACACAAGATGTCCCTTCCCAACCCACCTCCAAGTCAAAGCCTTCAGGCTGTCTCGGGCTGGAAACTGTCACAAGCTTGAAGCCTATCAGTTCATGTGGAGAGTACGCTGATGACCTACCTCGTAGTGAACATCAAGGGTCCAACCTTCATGCTCCTTATCTGACCCCTGAGATCTTATTTTCTGAATCCCAGCAACGAATTCTCTCCACAGCTTTAAGCTCTTCACACACAACACTTAACTTCCTTGCTACAATGGGTCTGTTTGCCATCAGCCAGGCAAGCACACACCCAAGTGCTGGCAAGATCAGGATACCAGGCATTATACTTCTCCTCTCTTGGAGAAGGAGTTGATGTAAGTAAGCACACATACTTGCCACAAAGCAAACACACATCAGTATATAATCACACGTACATACTGATAAGTACTTGACATGAACCAAGATACTACTGCAAGTTTATATTAATTACCAGTAGTTAAATATATACCAAAACCTCACCTCCTCAAAGTTTTTCTAACTCTTATTAGGGCACTATAGGGTGGGATAGGGAGCCCATGCACTGAGCAGGTCAGGCATAAACAAAGCACTAGCCTTCACTCCCTGTGCTGAAGCTTTCCATGGTTCATCACCCAAGTTGCTGTGGCATTTACTGAACGCACCCTTGCCCTGCGTTGGAGGAGGAATGGAAAAAAAAAAACAAATCCAAATACATCCACCAGCACCACCACTTCCAGTTCACAGGCTCCTAATGAAACTGTGCAACACTCTCGCAGCACAACACTTGGCTGCTTCTCAGAACAATACAGCAGCTCAGCAGTGAAGCTGGAGTACAGAGCAGAGCTTGCTCCTCTGCCTCGACCTCATGCTCAGTGCTGCAAGCCAGACTGGCACGCTGAAGAACTCATCAACTGTACTAGTATAATCACACTACCATTTAAATAACTCCTCTTAAACCCAGCTGCTGATCACAATCACTTTTAACTCTGCTTGGTCGGAGCGAGAATCAAAAAAAACTACGGTAGTTAGAAAAACTGAAGAGAAAGTTACCCAGAATGGCTTGACTGGTGAAGAAATGCTATCATTTGAAATTCACATCTCTGTCTGAAAATATGTACTTTCTGTATTTGAAACTATTAAAATAATAACCAACAGAGAAGCCAGTGACAGTAGTTTCTGTCCTCAAAGGTAACTGCAAGGGTCAGCATGTAAACAAACTACACATTAAAAAATAAAACCAAGTTCAGACCATGATGTTTAGAATTAATCACTTAAGAAAAAACAAAAATTTGTTTCCCCATTTCTGTCTAAACATAATGAAAATTTGGCACTTAATCAAAATGACTCAAATAGAAGTTTACTGCTATGTAGCAGTTCTCTTACAGTATGACCCTATAATGTACCTCGGTGAGGTTAGGGAAGGACCAGTTTTACTGCTCCTGAAATCGACAGCGATGCTGGTGCTGACTTCAGTAAGAACAGAAGTAAGCCTCACATTTTCAAAACTACACGCTGAAAACGCGGAAACACCACTCATACGACACTACTTTTTCATAACATTTGTGTTCTTCTGTCCGGAGAATATATCCTACCTTTCCACAGGGTCTGCTAGAAAAAAAGCAGTAGTTATAGTTCATTTTATATTAATATATATGGGGACCTGCTTGGTTAATCGTACACATTTTGCCTGCATTAGCATTTTGCCATACTGTAACACACATACAATACCCCATTATCCAATCTGTCCGTCTGTGTTATGAAAAGTCAAACTAGACTCTCTAAGCCACGAGACTTCACAGGACACAGGCCTGAACGCATTTAACTCAGCAAGAGAAAACACGTACACCCAAAAGTTTTCAAACTGTGGTCACACCATATAGAACCCAAGACTCCCACCGCAAATACACACACACACAGGCATGGGACAAGCAAACAAAACAGTGTCGTGCTTTCAAGCTGAATAATGAAGTGCTTATTCCAGGCTCTTCCCCCTAGAGAAAGCCTGGAAGTCACCTTTTCCTTCCAGGCAGGGAGAGACAACCGCTAAAGCACTCCTGCTCGGACAGAGTTAGCTGCGAGCAGAAGGGAGATTCCCGGCTGGCAACAAGGCAAAGAGACTCCCGAAGAAAATGCGTGATGGAAACAACACCGAGGGGCGAGGGGAGGCGAGAGCAAAGCACTGTTTCTTTCTAGCGGGCTGCTAGATAGGAAGGGTCTGGACAAAAAAAGAAACTCAATTTTGTTTCCACTGCCTCGGCTTCATACCGCCTCCACTGAAAACGAGAAACTTCACGGGGCAACCCCCCGTCTTCCCGGGCTCGTCCCCGGGCTCTGGCGGAGCGGCGCCGGGCTGCGCAGCCCTCGCTCCCCGACCTGCCGACGGGCGAGCGATGCCAGCAAACGCGACAAATAAACCCCAACAACACGGATGTTACCAACAAAAAAGGGGAGAAAAAAAAAA
>VZZY01006248.1:85986-100011 GCA_013400335.1 Eurystomus gularis | reverse complement strand
GCCCTGGCTCGGCTGCCCCCGCCGTGGCACCGGGGCTGTGTAGGTGGCTCAGCCCCCTCGCCGGCGGCCTGGCTCCGCGCACGCTCCCCGCTCTGCCCGTCCGCGATGCCCTGCCTCACCCTCAGGCCTCTGAGGCACCCCCTCACCCCACGCACCTCTGGCAAAGTCCTAAACAACCCCCCTCATCCGCTCTGCCCGCCTCTGTCGTGTGCTGCGGCACCGTGGGGCAACACAGGGCCTGTCCGATGCCGCCCAAGTGACCCCCCAGCACACCTTCCTGCTACAGAGACCGGGTCCTCTCTGCTTCCCCTGTCACACCATCAGGGAAGGCCTGGTGCTCTTGTTGCCCCCTTCGTTGTCCTGCTCCTGGCCCCCGGCCTCTCCCTGGGGAGCAGTTGAGTGCTCTCCCTTTCCTGTTTGCATGGGGAAGGTGCTATGGTCTGTCATCTACTCTCCCACCCAGCTGAGAAGCTCCAGTGCTCCTCACATCCATATCTTACGGATCCTGTCCCCCCTTCTGGTGTCCGACCGCGACACAGGGCGATCTGCATTTTCAGCCCCACTCTGAACAACATGATGACGGGACTGACCCCCCAGCCATGTATGTCTGTGCTTGTACTGGGAATACTAGTGCCCATGCAGGCAAAGGGCTCCCCAAGGCATGTGGAAGTTAGCCTGGAGGAGCAAAGTGCCCCAGTCTAACCAGTAAAATTTGTATCTTTGCCACAAAGAAGAGTGCTTGCAGGAGCTGGCAGCCTGGCCTCTGGCGTGTGCTGGAGATCAGGAGCTGTCTGGCTGCAGCCGGGGTGTCCGCAGTGGCTGTTCTTGCTTCAACCTGTTTAGCTTGTGCTTTTTAATAGCAATTTCTCCATCTTTTGGTTATTTGGCTTCCAGCTCATTCCATTAATCTTCCTCTGCTGTCTCTTTGGTTTCTGCGGGGTGATTTGTCCTAACTTGCGCTGCTGTATATTTTAATTATGACAGGGATTGTTTCACTCACTTGTGTGGTTTGTGTATCCTATTCTCCAAAGCACATATTTTCTTTTTGACAGCTTATTGGGAATGAGAGTGAACAATGTTTATGATGTGGATAATAAGACATATCTTATCCGCCTTCAAAAGTAAGAACTTCTTTTAAATTCTTTGTGCTGTTACTGTGCATATGAGAACTAGATTTTGTATGGAATTTCTGTTGATAAGTGTTTGGCCTTTCTGAATAGTTTTCAGTGTGATTCTATTGTTCTTTGAGAAAATGCAGTAATATTTACCTGGGGAGTTCTGGGGAAAAAGCATATAAAGTGTGAAATACTGCAGAAAACGTACAGAGGGCCAGAGATGTTAGTGTAAAAACAAACAATTGTCATTGTTTCTTTTTGTGGGGAGGGAAGAGAGGAGTTGGAGGAATGATAAGCAACGCTTAATAAGTGATGCTGGTGCCCAGACCAGCTGGGAGGTAGGGCTCGTGTCGTGTCACTAACCTGCCCACTCCAGTGGTGTCCGAGATGAACCATTGCTCATCAGCTTGACTCCACTTGTGCTGGAGAATTTTTAACTCCATTGCTTGCTGAATGGCCAAATTACCTGTAAACTTAAAAAGTGGATGTCCTTTGACTGGGATGGGCTTTACCAGTCTTGACCACAGTGTTTCTGTAGGTAGTGGTGCGTTGGTTCGTGGTGCTCTGGTCTCGTTCCAGCACACACTGGTGTGTGGTGGGGGTGGCTGCTCTTGTGCTGTGTGGTGAGGCTTTATTTTTTTAACAGACCAGACTGCAAGGCCACGCTGCTGCTTGAATCCGGAATACGCATTCACACGACAGAGTTCGAGTGGCCTAAAAACATGATGCCATCCAGCTTTGCAATGAAGGTAAAGTACAGTTTCTTCTTGATAAGGTGGCTTGGTATCAGAAAGCAGTGTTCATGTTCTGTCCTTGGAGACAGAAGAAAACAGTGGAAGGATTTGCCTGGAGGATCCTGATCAAACGGGTGACTGGAGACAAGGAAAGAGCAAACGTGGACCTGGGGTCATGTCATTGATGTGCAGTGCCTGAAAAAATGAAAATGTTCTCTGAGGGCAGGAAAGAGGTTATGGAATTCATTCACGGGTTGCAGATTCACCTCAGGAGGTCACTGGATGCCACTCGATGAANCAGCACACCTTCCTGCTACAGAGACCGGGTCCTCTCTGCTTCCCCTGTCACACCATCAGGGAAGGCCTGGTGCTCTTGTTGCCCCCTTCGTTGTCCTGCTCCTGGCCCCCGGCCTCTCCCTGGGGAGCAGTTGAGTGCTCTCCCTTTCCTGTTTGCATGGGGAAGGTGCTATGGTCTGTCATCTACTCTCCCACCCAGCTGAGAAGCTCCAGTGCTCCTCACATCCATATCTTACGGAGCTCTGACACCCTTCTGGTGTCCGACCGCGACACAGGGCGATCTGCATTTTCAGCCCCACTCTGAACAACATGATGACGGGACTGACCCCCCAGCCATGTATGTCTGTGCTTGTACTGGGAATACTAGTGCCCATGCAGGCAAAGGGCTCCCCAAGGCATGTGGAAGTTAGCCTGGAGGAGCAAAGTGCCCCAGTCTAACCAGTAAAATTTGTATCTTTGCCACAAAGAAGAGTGCTTGCAGGAGCTGGCAGCCTGGCCTCTGGCGTGTGCTGGAGATCAGGAGCTGTCTGGCTGCAGCCGGGGTGTCCGCAGTGGCTGTTCTTGCTTCAACCTGTTTAGCTTGTGCTTTTTAATAGCAATTTCTCCATCTTTTGGTTATTTGGCTTCCAGCTCATTCCATTAATCTTCCTCTGCTGTCTCTTTGGTTTCTGCGGGGTGATTTGTCCTAACTTGCGCTGCTGTATATTTTAATTATGACAGGGATTGTTTCACTCACTTGTGTGGTTTGTGTATCCTATTCTCCAAAGCACATATTTTCTTTTTGACAGCTTATTGGGAATGAGAGTGAACAATGTTTATGATGTGGATAATAAGACATATCTTATCCGCCTTCAAAAGTAAGAACTTCTTTTAAATTCTTTGTGCTGTTACTGTGCATATGAGAACTAGATTTTGTATGGAATTTCTGTTGATAAGTGTTTGGCCTTTCTGAATAGTTTTCAGTGTGATTCTATTGTTCTTTGAGAAAATGCAGTAATATTTACCTGGGGAGTTCTGGGGAAAAAGCATATAAAGTGTGAAATACTGCAGAAAACGTACAGAGGGCCAGAGATGTTAGTGTAAAAACAAACAATTGTCATTGTTTCTTTTTGTGGGGAGGGAAGAGAGGAGTTGGAGGAATGATAAGCAACGCTTAATAAGTGATGCTGGTGCCCAGACCAGCTGGGAGGTAGGGCTCGTGTCGTGTCACTAACCTGCCCACTCCAGTGGTGTCCGAGATGAACCATTGCTCATCAGCTTGACTCCACTTGTGCTGGAGAATTTTTAACTCCATTGCTTGCTGAATGGCCAAATTACCTGTAAACTTAAAAAGTGGATGTCCTTTGACTGGGATGGGCTTTACCAGTCTTGACCACAGTGTTTCTGTAGGTAGTGGTGCGTTGGTTCGTGGTGCTCTGGTCTCGTTCCAGCACACACTGGTGTGTGGTGGGGGTGGCTGCTCTTGTGCTGTGTGGTGAGGCTTTATTTTTTTAACAGACCAGACTGCAAGGCCACGCTGCTGCTTGAATCCGGAATACGCATTCACACGACAGAGTTCGAGTGGCCTAAAAACATGATGCCATCCAGCTTTGCAATGAAGGTAAAGTACAGTTTCTTCTTGATAAGGTGGCTTGGTATCAGAAAGCAGTGTTCATGTTCTGTCCTTGGAGACAGAAGAAAACAGTGGAAGGATTTGCCTGGAGGATCCTGATCAAACGGGTGACTGGAGACAAGGAAAGAGCAAACGTGGACCTGGGGTCATGTCATTGATGTGCAGTGCCTGAAACAATGAAAATGTTCTCTGAGGGCAGGAAAGAGGTTATGGAATTCATTCACGGGTTGCAGATTCACCTCAGGAGGTCACTGGATGCCACTCGATGAAGCTTGCTCTGGTGGCTGTGTTATCCTGAAAGACACTTAACGAATACTGTTAATATTATGCAATTAATGTACAGCTTTAAATCAGATATTCTCACCTGGAGTTAAATTTCCTTGGGGTACGCACTGTACTTCACCATATTCCATCGTCACCCCCCAGGTACTTCCAGGTCCTTGAGCAAAAGCAACCCCATGTTGGGTGCCAAAACAATCTGTTAAAGTTTAGGGTCAGTCCGCTAGACCTATAACAAATGCTCTCTGTTATCCCCTCTTTTCCCCCCAAAAAGGGGAAGGGGAAAGGGAATAAGGGAGAGAGACTTATGGATTGCTGTTGGCTGCCCTCCCNATATTCCCACTGGAGTTAAATTTCCTTGGGGTACGCACTGTACTTCACCATATTCCATCGTCACCCCCCAGGTACTTCCAGGTCCTTGAGCAAAAGCAACCCCATGTTGGGTGCCAAAACAATCTGTTAAAGTTTAGGGTCAGTCCGCTAGACCTATAACAAATGCTCTCTGTTATCCCCTCTTTTCCCCCAAAAAAGGGGAAGGGGAAAGGGAATAAGGGAGAGAGACTTATGGATTGCTGTTGGCTGCCCTCCCCCTCAAAGAGGAGAGAAAGAGAATGAGAGAGAGACTTCCAGATTAGAAAACTAAAGCAGCTTTAATGGAGATAATAGTGATAAAATGGAATATATGCAAATAGATACAAGACCGGTATCAAACCCAAGCTCTCCTGGTGGTAATTATGTCACCATCACCACTGATGCTGTGGAGCAGGCACTGGGGAATTCCCAGACTGGGCTCAGCAGTTGATGGGAACGGGGTTCAGTAGCTGGATTCGGGAACTGGGTTCAGGAACACACAGATCAGGATCTAAGGCAGAATGGTCGGAGTCCTCCTCAGATGCTAACCATTGAACAAGAGGAAGAGAAGGGGAGAGACCCCGGTGATCCCTCAGCTTTACACTGAACATGCTGTCCATGGGATGGAATCCCTCACTGGTCAGTTTGGGGTCCCCTCTCCTGGCTGCTCCTCCCTGCAGATGCCACCTCTCGCTCACTGCACCCCAGCGTGGGGCACAAGATGGAGCAGTGCCCTTGGTCTGCACACCAGTCCTTGGCAGTGGCTCTAAACATGGAATGTTGTCACTGCTGGGAGCAGAGACTGGCTGTGAACATCTGCCGGGACCTTCAGCCAGGGCAGGTGCTGAGCAGAGACTGAGCTGGAAAGGGACATCACTGACCAGTTTAGTTCGGTTCTAACTCAACTCAAACCAGGACAATGTCAATTTACAAAGACCAATATTAACCTGCTGAACATTTTCTGGGCCACTCAGACCTTTGGGAATTTTATTGCAGCAAAGTCCTGGTCATTTCAATTGGATTGTCCGAATGTTGAAGCCCTGGACACAGCACCCAGTGTTAATAGAGTCCTGGTGTTCAGTCTGCTGGACGTGGAGGGTTCAGATCTTGCTGCTGGGCTGTGCTCCTGCAGGGATGGAACCTGAGGGCTGCTTCCCAGGTCTGCTCAGCCCACCAGCTCTGGATGCGGCCTCACTGAAATGACTCAGCAAAGATTTTCCTGGGTGGCTTTCCACATCATCTGTGGATCCAGGGGTAATCCCGGTTCTCTCTGTGAAACAAACCCTTTGAATTTTAACTTGATGCTCGATTGTTGAGCTAAGCAAATAGCAAATTTTAAATGCAAAAGTGGCTCAACGTTAAAAATCTGCAATAATTATATCACCGATAAATAACAAGGTATTTTGCTAAGAGCTCTTTTGTTTCCCCGTACTACAACAATCATCATTTTTACCCTGATGGTGTTTGTGTTAAGAAGCGGTCGGTGTCACAGGAGGGATCTGTAGCTAACGATACATTTCACTATCAGATGCCACAAGCAGGCCTGTTTGCACATCTCCCAGACATTTCCTCCATTCTTGACAGTGCCGCAAGCATTTAAAGACCAGAAGGCTCGTCAGCGTGAACCAGCTGGGCATAGACAGAATTGTGGACTTCCAGTTTGGAAGCGACGAAGCTGCTTATCACCTGATCGTTGAGCTGTACGACAGGGTGAGTGCGACGCTCCAGACCTCTCCTCTGTATGCGTGGACATGAGCACGGCCCGTGCTGATGGTCCCCCGTGGTGTGCTCGCAGGGTAACGTTGTCCTGACAGACCACGAATACATCATTTTAAACATCCTGAGGTTTCGCACGGATGAAGCGGATGATGTCAGATTCGCCGTTCGGGAGCGATACCCGGTCGACAGCGCAAAAGCGCCTGCACCGCTGCCAACCTTGGAAAGGTGATCGCTTCTCAGTGGTGTGTGTATTGGAATAAACCCAAATTACTTGGAACTGTGAAAAGCAGCGGGTCTGTGGGGCGTGTTTTCACATCGTACAGTCATTTGGCATTTCTTTTTTTTTAATTGAAAATGTTTTGTAGCTTCTAAGCTTCTTTTTGGTCCTGGGCTGCATCCCCAGCAGCGTGGGCAGCAGGGCAGGGAGGGGATCCTGCCCCTCTGCTGCGCTCTGGGAGACCCCCCTGCAGTGCTGGGGCAGCTCTGGAGTCCTCAGCACAGCAGAGACATGGACCTGGTGGAGCGGAGCCACAGGAGGCCCCAGCAATGATGGGAGGGCTGGAAGCCCTCTGCTGGGAGGCCAGGCTGGGAGAGGTGGGCTTGTTCAGCCTGGAGAAGAGAAGGCTCCAGGGAGACCTTCTGGTGGCCTTGCAGGACTTCAAGGGGACCTAGAAGAAAGTTGGGGAGGGACTTTTTAGCAGGGCTTATAGTGATAGGACAAGGGGTAATGGGTTCAAACTGGAAGAGGGGAGATGTAGATTAGAAATTAGGAAGAAGCTCTTCACTGTGAGGGTGGTGAGACACTGGCCCAGGTTGCCCAGGGAAGCTGTGGATGCTCCATCCCTGGATGTGTTCAAGACCAGGTTGGACGGGGCTTTGAGCCTAGTGAATGATCTTTAAGGTCCCTTCCAGCCCAAACCAATTCATGATTCAATACAGCGTAGTCTTAAAACCCATTGTTCTGTTGCAATTCCAACTCTCCATTATCTTTCACAGGTTAACTGAAATAATATCAAATGCACCTAAAGGGGAACAGCTGAAGAGGGTTCTGAACCCACATCTTCGTAAGTAGTGGGGTCAATACGCATTATGTTTAGATGATGCTGAAAATTTGAACAATTCAAGCAGGTTTGGGGTTTTTTTTTATGTTCACAGTAGTCTGATTTTGTGTGTGTTTGTTTGAAAAACAACAAAAACCCTAAGCCTTTGAAAACAAAGTTGTTTTTTTTATTTCAAGCCAGCTGCACAAAGCCTTGGCCCGATCCTGCAGTGATGAGGACCTGAGAGTAGCTCTGTTAGGCCTCTGGTGTGATGCATTTTGCCCAGCATCTTGTTTTCAGTGGTACTGAATAGGAGATGGAAGTGTAAAGTCAGGGCAGAGTTGTTTTTAGGAGGTGGCTAGAGGATGCCAGGGCCACCAGTCCCTGGAACAACCGCCGATGTGGTAAACCCAAAATGCTTGATACATCCAGCTGGGTGTTCTCAGGTAGCTGGACAAAGCACCTTGTGCAGTGATCTTTTGTAGATTGTTTTACAGCGAATTTGTGTCCGTTCTTTATCTAATCACTCACTGCAGCTTGATCTTCTCCAGGTCTTCACATGTTTTGTTGCTTAGATGACTTGTTTCCTCAGTAGGCTTTGACCCTTTGCACTTTGTTCCCCCTTCCTGGGTCAGTGAGGTGCATGGTGATCAGTGAGGCCCTCGTGTAGGTTCCTGTAGAGCCGAGCTTTCCTCCCCTCCCTCCAGGATGCAAGCTGATAGTTGTTTAGAATCATAGAATTGTTTTTGTTGGAAGAGACCTTTAAGATCATCAAGTCTAACCGTTACCCCAGCACTGCCAGGGCACCACTAACCCCTGGCCCTCAGCACCACATCTCCATGGCTTGGAAACCCCTCCAGGGATGGGGACTCCACCACTGCCCTGCCCAGCCTGGCACAGCCCTTCACAGCCCTTGAGGGGAAGAAATCGTTCCTCATGTCCAACCTAAACCTCCCCTGGTGCAGCTTGAGGCTGTTTCCTCTTGTCCTATTGCTTGTGTCCTGGGAGAAGAGCCCGACCCCACCTGGCTCCAACCTCCTTTCAGGGAGTTGTGGAGAGTGAGAAGGTCTCCCCTGAGCTCTCCTTTTCTCCAGACACCTCAGATGTGGTGCTGAGGGACATGGTTTAGTGGTGGACTTGGCGACATTAAGTTAATGGTTGGACTCGATCTTAAGGTCCTTTCTAACTGAAACAATTCTACAATTGATTGTCTAAATTTCTTTCCTTCCAAGAAGCTTCCTTGCTTTATGTAATCTTCCTTATTGAGCTGAGAATGCTCGTAGGAGATTCCTTGGGCTTTTGTTGTGCTCACGTGGATCCAGGTGCGTTTTAGCATCAGCCTTGTACCATGACAGGACCTCTGGGATGAGTGAAACCTGCTTTAGCTGTTTTGTGTCCTGCTTTCACAGTCTCTTGGCCGTCCCTCTGCACTTCAGGGTGAGCAGCAGCCCTGCTCAGGCAGTTAATGCTGTAACCCTGATACACCATGTCCCCGCTGTGGGCCTGGGGTCTCATTCCCATGGGATTGTGCCGGATTTTTTCAAGTGGTTATCTTATTAGTTTGTTTGGACTCTTAAGATCTTGTTCACTTACTCTAAGGTCACCAATAAATTCTAAGCTTGATGCTGCGCTGTCCTAGTGGTCCTTTTCCTTCCTTCGTGTTTCTGCTTTGCTTGTTCCTGGTGTTCTTAGTTAAACTTGGTTTTCTGTGGCCCTGTTTTGTTTCTTAGTCTTTAGACATCTCTGTGGGAGTGATCTTTTGTGGTCTAGTGGGAGGTGTCCCTGCCCATGACAGGGGGCTGGAACTAGATCATCCTGAAGGTCCCTTCCAACCCAAACCCTTCTATGATTCCCTGATCTGTTTTCATTTGGCGCTTCTCAGCACTGTTCAAACAGGGCTACATCTGTTTCTGTTGTCACTCATTTCACAGTTGGCTTTTTCCTCGTTCTTTATTTGAAGCTACAGTGTTTGTACATCTTCACCCTTTGTCCCACCTCATCCCAAGCCAGGCAGTTTGCCACCCTTGTTGGGTTTCCTGCACTCTTCAGTTCAGAAACTTTCCTGCTTTCTTCTCTGGACTCTGCCTCCTGAATTCGGGACCACGACTCCCTCCCTCTCCCCAGCCTCTCTAAAAATTGGCCGTAATTTCACAGTAGATTGTTGAAGCACTTCTCGTCATTTCAGCATGAATACAAGTTTCATTGTGAATGTTTTCTGCAGATGATTCTTGTATTTTATTTTTTTTTAACAGCTTATGGAGCCACTCTCATTGAGCATTGCCTTATAGAAACTGGATTTTCTGCTTATGTCAAAATAGACCAGAGATCATCCTGAAGGTCCCTTCCGGAAATAATATTTTAAAGGCTGTACTACATAGGTGGTAATTTTAATGTCTGTGTAGCATGTTTATTTCAAAGAGGTGAGTAATCCTTAAACCTGTAGTTCTGACCATATGGTTTTGTAGTGTAATGTTTTTAGGTCAAGGACCAGCCTTGCTCCCATTAAAACTCTGGAATTGTTCACAGACCAGAATTAAACCATCAAACTCCTCCTGTAGTCCACATGATTTCATAACGAGGTCCTGCCTTAAACAGCAGTTGAACTCTGGCTGTGTCAGGGGATATTTTATAAGAATCCTGTGTAGAAGAGTTAACATCAAAGCCTTCCTTTACAGCAGACACGGTGCGGGTTTGATAAAGTAGCAGCTTGACCTTTATTGAGAAATTACAGATTTGGGTCAGAAAGTCAGATGAGATTTTTCTACAGTCTCATTTTTCTTGCGTGCTTTATATTTGCCATAAAGCAAAAGGATTTGTGGACTTCCTACTGCATGATGGTGCTGTAATACATCAACTTTGTAACAA
Organism: Eurystomus gularis; assembly: GCA_013400335.1. Taxonomy (NCBI): domain Eukaryota; kingdom Metazoa; phylum Chordata; class Aves; order Coraciiformes; family Coraciidae; genus Eurystomus; species Eurystomus gularis. The sequence continues at coordinate 89,999 of VZZY01006248.1, read as the reverse complement.
ATCACAGCTCCTCACAGCTACTGGCTTATGCTTTGCCTCTGGAGATTTATTTTTATAAAGTGCTAGCTTTGTGTGGTCTTTTGTTTGTGGAACTTGAATGATTATGTCTTAGAAGTACCTGTATTTTTTTTTTTAATTAAAAATTCTCAGATGTGACGTGTGTACTGAGGCTCCTGTTTCAAATAAACAGTGGTTGCCGTGGTGGGGCATCAGGGATAAAGGAGATCTGTGATTTTATTTTTGAGATATGTGAGAATCCTTCTTAACGTGGCAAAGTCGGAGCAGTTCCTTCAGGCACTGAGGAGCAGTCACCCAGGTCTTATGTGGAGTTGTATTTGTGCCACGTTTATATAAAAATACCTTTCTGTTCTAGGTGTTTTTAAAAATATTCCTCTCCTCCCCCCTTCTCTCTTTAGAAAACATTGAAAAGGTGCTCGCTGCTTTAGAGAAAGCCGAAGAGTACATGGCACTGACTGACAACTTCAGTGGCAAGGTGGGTCTGCGTTGGGCAGCTTGGGTATCGGGCACGAGGAATTAAACTGGTCAGCAGGTGTTGCTCAGGACGTGCTTCTTCCTGGAGTTGCCAGCTTTGGATTTCTGGGAGCTTGGGCTCCAGGTAGCGATGGGGAATAAAGAATAAAAATTGCTTCCTTGCACTGGATGGGCAGCGTTTAAAGAAGTTACGAGCGGATTGTGTAGGTCCTTTGAGAATTGTGCTTGTGCTTGAGCAGCGTGGAACACGCGCTGTTCTGCGCCGTCCTGGTTTCGGCTGGGATGGAGTTAATTTTCTTCTGGATAGCTGGTGCTGTGCTTTGGGATTAGTGTGAGAATAATGTTGATAACACACATGTTTTAGTTGTTGCTCAGCTGTGTTTATACGAAGTCAAGGACTTTTGAGCTTCTCCTGCCCTGGCAGTGGAGGCTGGGAGTGCACAGGGAGCTAGGAGGGGACACAGCCAGGACAGCAGACCCAATCCAGCCAAAGGGGTACTCCATATTGTATGATAGAGGTGCCACCACATCAAGGTGCTGGAGTGTGTCCAGAGAAGGGCAACGAAGCTGGGGAAGGGTCTAGAGCACAAGCGTGGTGAGGAGCNAAACAGCCTCAAATTGTGCCGGGGGCGTTTATGTTGGATATTGGGAAAAACATCTTCCCCACAAGGGCTGTGAAGGGCTGTCCCAGGCTGGGCAGGGCAGTGGTGGAGTCCCCATCCCTGGAGGGGTTTCCAAGCCGTGGAGATGTGGTGCTGAGGGCCATGGGTTAGTGGTGCCCTGGCAGTGCTGGGGCAACAGTTGGACTCAATGATCTTAAAGGTCTCTTCCAACCTAAACAATTCTATGACATCATGGTCAGTGCATAAACTGGGGGAGTTGGCCAGGGGACTCAACATCTTGGGGACTGGCTGGGCACCAATCAGCAGATGGTGAGCAATTGTGTTGTTCATCACTTGATTGTGTCTATTTTTAATTATTAATATGTCCCTTCCTTTTCTGTCCTGTTAAACTGTCTTTATCTCAACCCATGAGTTTGATTCTCTCCCCCATTCCCCTGGGTCGGGTCAGTGAGCGAGCAGCTGCCTGGGTTTTAATTGCTGGGTTTTAATTGCTGGCTGGAGTTAAACCACGACGTAAACCGCGCGTTTGCGTGATGAGCTGTAGGAACGTCCTGAGGCTTGTAAGAGAATTTCACCTTTTTTTGCTGGTCAGGGCGTTGCTCAGTCCATCACATCGCTTCTGTCACAAGAATGATTTGCTGCCTCAGGCTGATCAGTAGGTTAGCACCTAAAACTTGCTGCCTTGCCGAGATAAGAGGGATCCTTTTCAAAGACAAATGCTGATGACGTATTTCTGTATTCTTTCAGGGTTACATTATCCAGAAAAGGGAGAAAAAGCCAAGTCTGGAAGCTGATAAACCAGCAGAAGATATCTACACGTAAATATTTGAAGGATTTCTTTCTTTTTCTACTGGTCTGCATAACGTAAATTAGTTTTCAAGTGATAATATCAAATGTGTATTTTACAGATATGAGGAATTTCATCCTTTCTTGTTTTCTCAACATTCAAAATGTCCGTACTTGGAATTTGACTCATTCAATAAGGTACAGTGCTTTTGCTGATACTGTACTTAAAGTGCTTTAAGTGACTGATGCTAAAGAGTAATTAAAACAGAGTGTTAATGAAAACATAGATCTTGGAAGAGATGATTGATTTAATGGGGAAATGTTTTATGCAGAAGAGGCCAACTAAAACATTCTATGATTTATACTTTCCTGGTTGCTACCTTGAAAGCTTCAGGCACCTGCTTTAGTATTTCCTTGAGTGTTGTCCTTCCTGCTCCTTGACTCACTAACATCTGAAATCATTAACTGAATGTTGGTCCTGACCTTGATCTCCACAATCCCCATTTTGCTTTCCTGCCCTGCTTCTTGGCAGAATTTCTGTCATCTCCTTCGCAGCACTGATGATCTAAGCAGCTTGAAATCTTCCTCTTCTTTTGTTTTAAGCACAGTCTCTGGCAGCTGGAACACCAGGAGCAATTCTAGGGCATACTTTCTGGTTTCTTTCTGATTTGGTTGTGTTTTGGTTTGTTTTTTTTTTAACTGACCTAGTGGAGCAGCAGGAATTCAGGGCAGACTTGTCTGCCATTGCAATCATTGAATCTGTGCCAAATCGCAGCTTCCTTTTCATCATTTCTTAGCAAAAAATGTTGGCCATAGTTTGGCCACTTACTGGTTTGCAGTGAGGCACAGCCTTGAGTGTCTTGCTGAACTCATCTCACGTGAAGGCAAAATGGAGGAAGTTACTGAACCCTGTTTTAGCATCTGTCTCCTCTTTTAGTGCTTTGCAGCCACCTCCCGTGAGCAGAACCTCCTCTGCCTGCTTGTTGCTGGTATAAATGAGTGATTTTTCTCTTGCAGGCAGCAGACGAGTTCTACTCCAAGCTGGAGGGACAGAAAATTGACCTGAAAGCGTTGCAGCAGGTATGACCTCTCCTCCAAGAGCGGGGCAGCTGAGGCGGCTCCCTGAGCTTCAGATGCTTCCTGTGGTTCTTGTAGCCTGGGGCAAGGGAGGTGTCATTCCTTGGTTTTGCCATGGAAATGCTGAGTCAGTGGTGGTCAGGGAGTGGATTTCAAGATGTGTAAGTAGCAGCTGGATCTGCGTAGAATACAGGTAGTAGCATTAACAACAGTATTTTAGAGACTCGGCAGCTCTTACCCTGTGGTATTTTTTGGTGCTGCAGTGCTCTGTTCAGTATCTTGCAGCAACCAGGTGATTAGATGCCATTTCTGTTGATATCTTTCCGTCTTACTTATTTTTGAAAGGAAAAACAGGCACTGAAGAAACTTGAAAATGTCCGTAGGGATCATGAGCACAGACTAGAAGCTCTTCAGCAAGCTCAGGTAAGACTGGGATTTTCTTTTTTTTTTTTTTTTAACTAAGGAGGCACATAATGTTTCTTGAGGAGTTGTACCTGCGGGTCTGCGTCGCTCCGGTCAGCGTTAGACCCCAGTGTTAGAAGCCTTCTGTTGTCACTGAGCACCCTGGAGCCCCTCAGGGAGCCCAGGCCTGCCCAGTAGGGCTCTGCTCGCTCAGGAGTGCTTTGTACCTCCTGCCAAAACGTGCTTGTGCTGCTCTGCTGGCAGGAATCGAGCTGGCCATTGTCCTGTGTGATCACTTCAGTGCTGTTCTTGGATGTCACACAATCATAGAATTGTTTTGGTTGGAAAAGACCTTTAAGATCAAGTCCAACTGTTAACCCAGCACTGCCAGGTCACCACTAACCCCTGGCCCTCAGCACCACATCTCCACGGCTTGGAAACCCCTCCAGGGATGGGGACTCCACCACTGCCCTGCCCAGTCTGGGACAGTGTCTTCACAAGAAGAAATTGTTCCTCACGTTCAACCTAAACCTACCGTGGTACAGCTTGAGGCTGTTTTCTCTTGTCCTATTGCTTGTGTCTTGGGAGAAGAGCCCGACCCCACCTGGCTCCAACCTCCTTTCAGGGAGTTGT